>JBBJLR010024769.1:0-12942 GCA_037577145.1 Brachypetersius gabonensis
TTATTTTCTGCTGCCACAATACTTCATTTTGTTTTCTGTGAAAGTTTTCTGCTCTGTTGCGGTGCTCAAGGCTTTGAAACATCCGAGGCCTGGTGAGAAATGGAGTGCAAAAGATGCAGAAGCCAACCGCATGAAGAAAAAGGCTTTCTGGGTGATCCTGGTAATCTTCTTGTCCGTGTTCATTATTTACACTCCAGTGCTCATCTTTATATTGTTGTTTGACTATTTGTCTGGAATGCAGATAATGTATGGTGTCTCAGGGTGTATTTACTTCCTCACAGTTGCAGGACTTGTGCAGCCTTTACTATATCTGCATAGGGCTGGAAACCTTCCTTTCCTCCAGTGCTTTTAATACTGTGACAGATAATTTTCAGTACACCCATTACCACTTAGATTACCACTGAGATGGTTATCATACATTTATTTTTTCACTTATATATGCTCATCCAGAGTGACATACAATTTTAAATACAGTTGGTTGAATGCAGTATTAAATGTCTTGCTGAAGGACTGTATCGTGCTCACAAAATTATGTATTAATTAGTGGTTGGTTCATGCAAACTTGTATTTGACACTTTTTCACATTACCATGGGTGCAGAAGTGACATACAAGCCAGATTTATTTTGGGTGTTCAATTTGATCGAGCAAGGGCCAGTGCGGTTACAATGGAAAAAAACATGGTCAATTGCTCTGAAAGGTGAGATTTATGGATTAAACAAAGAGAAACAGGTGCACTCGTGCTTGAGATGAAATTCTCCACAATTAAATTTGCATTTGCAGCATTTGGCAGATGCTTTTATCTAAAGTGACATACATTATTGTTTTGTAGTCCACATTAACAGTGGACACCCCTGCCACAGATTTTACAGTTGTTAGAATTTTAGAATGTTCCTGAACTTCTTTTTAAAATGTATTGTGTTGATGAAGTTTTAATTCTGCTTTTACGATATAATTGCTTTAATATTTTATATAATAATATAGGAATATTCTTTGTTTGGTATTTTCTCATTTTGAAAGCACTTTGATTGCAGTGTTTGAAAGTTGCTGTATTAATAAACCTGCTTTGCCACACTGTGTTCATGTTATTTTATATAATCCAATGTAGAAAAAAAGAAAGCCTGTAGTTTTATGAGATGGTGCTTAACAGTCTTTCTGTGCTCAAGAAAAGCAGTGTCAAAATTGAACATAAATTACAAATAGAAAAAAACAAAGTAAAACTAATGTAAAATTCAACAGTATCAGCATTAAAATACATTAAAAGCTTTGAAGAAGATACACAATCTGGGCAAGTTCAAGACCTGGCTGTATCAACAAGGTCTCTTGCCCAGGCTTCTTTGGCTCTTCACTGTGTATGAGTTCCGCATGACTACCGTAGAGGTAATTGAGAGGAAGATCAACAACCACTTACGGAGGTGGCTGGGCATTACCCCAAGTTTCTCCTCAGTGGGTCTCTACATCCGGTCTGGGCAGTTGCAACTCCCTTTGACATCAGATGTTGAGGAGTATAAGGTGGCAAAATGTAGAGCTGTGTTAAGCCTGAGGGATTCCAACAATGAGGTCCAGGTCCGAACAAAGGCAGTGAGCTTTCTAAAGCTGCAGACATTGTTGGCAACCAATGCGTCCATTGGCAAGGCCTCGGCTCTGCTCATTTCCAATCATGGGGAGGCGCAAGTGCAAGGACCAGACGAGGCATGGTGCAGGCAGAGGTGCAGAGCAGGGAGGACGAGAAACGGTTAGCAAGGGCAGTGGAACAAGGTTCCCATGGGGCTTGGACAAAATGGGATCTGCCCAAGCGCAAGGTCCTGTGGAGCCATACCGTATCTCCGTCCTCTTGAGGGCTGTGTACGAAACCCTTCCTTTGCCATTACATCTGCACACGTGGGTGCTGAGAGAGGATCCACTCTGTAAGCTTTGTAGCCGGAAGGGATCTCTGACACACATACTGTCTGGGTGCAAAACAACTTTAGCCTAAGGGCGGTACAGATGACGCAATGACAAAGTTCTGCTCTCACTTGCTGACACTATAGAGCGGGAGAGAGGCAGGAACAGGTCAGCCAATAAAGTGTCTGGGAGAACGATCACCTTCCTTAAGGAAGGAGCTAGGCCTATTCCGACCACAAGAAAGAAACAGCCTAACATTCTTCAAGCTGTAAGCTTCTGGGAGATGAATGTTGATCTAGGGAGGAGGCTACAGTTCCCGGAGGTGGTTCAAAAAACCCTCCAGCCAGACTCTGTTGTGGTCAACCAAAGACCAGAAGATAATTCTGGTTGAAGTAACGGTGCCATGGGAGGAAGTTTGCAAGGAGGCCTATGAGAGGAAGGCCTCAAAGTACCAACCAACTGCAGAGGGCTGGCATGCATGGTTGTTCCCTGTGGAGATTGCTTGCTGGGGCTTCCCAGCTAAGTCAACATGGTGTTTGCTTTCAGCTTTAGGCCTGGACAAGCAAAGGAAGAAGCAAGCTACTCATAGGATGGAGGAGGAGGCAGAACGAGCCTCATGTTGGATATGGAATAAGCGAGAGGAGGACTGCTGGAGGCCAGGGGCAGATGGGCAGTGAGCTGGCCACTCACTGCTGGCCCACCAACTAGATTGTGGTTGAGGGCCGACCAAATGTGGTTGAGGGCCGAAACACTCAGTGAAGGTTGTGCACCACCTGATGACACTTGCTCCTGGCTAACGACAACAGCTACCTGCTACGGTACAAGTGTATGCAACAAGTGTTTGTATGGTGGTGTGTGCAATCATGTGATGGGTTAAGAGTTGAACTAGATAAAAAGAGTTTGTAACCAAAACAAGGACACACTCAAGTCATTGGCAAACTGTGATAAGATTCAAATTCATAATCTTGAATACAATCTAGGTACAGTATACAAGTGTCAAACTATCATGGGGTGGGGTGGGGGGGGGTGGGGGGCATGTGCAGTGCAGTGCAGTGTAGTGTGCAGTGCAGTGTAGACGTGTTTGCTGAGTCCTCTCCAAAACTCGATCAAAACTACTATTATACCGCGTTTCACTCACAAGTAGTCAACAGTAGGTGTTTATCTTGCTTGCGTAATCTTAGGCTTCGGCATTTTTTAACTGTCCGCTCACTAATTCCTCTGGTAAAGGTAGAACTGCCTACTGCCAAACCAATGCAGTTAATGCGAACACAAACGCTGGCTTAACAGACGAGACACCCGCCGAGTCAGTGGAGCCTTCTAAACTTACGCCATGTGCAAAGAACTTTGCCAGGAAATCTCAACATCGATTTTACGTGGCATTAACGAATGCTTTGACGCGTTTGAAACTAAATTTCAAATGCTCATGAATTCCCTAGCGGACTTACAAGCCCGCATGGGCAACCAAGAGCTAGCTACTAGTGACTTCAAAGCACAAATCAATAGGCTGGAAAGCAAATACTCAGAATTTGCGAAGCAAAATAGCCAGCTCCAGGCTAAAGTACTTGACTTGGAGGCCCGCCCTCGTAGACACAATATTAAAATCGTGGGGATACAGTATCAACTCCTCCAGTTCACACGTGAGACCGTTAACAGAAATGAGGTAAGGGTAAGAACCACCAACAATGTTATGTTTTACGTCTTGGATGCCTTGGGTCCAAGTGTTATGGATGGTTATGAGGTTGCACCAATGGTTGTGCGCCGTGTATGTGTTAATTATTTTAGCCCAGCCACAAACTTCCGGTAGATCAGTGAGGGGTTTTCCACACAGAGAGGTATATTTACAAGTGTATTTACAAAATAGTATTGACCAGATTACAAGCTTTACAATATACATACACAAAATATATACAATTATTTACACAGGTAGTACTTACTCTACAACAACGCCGAAGAAATGAAAGTAATAAAACAGGAATCCCTAACCCTGCCTAACCACACAACTACCTCCATAAACCAAAAAAAAAAAACCCAACGTGTCTGCCTGAAATCCCCACAACGTGCTAAACAAACAAAGTACTAATAACGAAGAGGTAAGTGGCAAAGTGTAAACAAAGAAAGAATACTAAACGATCAGAAGACTAAACAAAACACACCCGAAAGTAACTAGTGTCACACAAACTTCAGAAACCGCAAGGTTGTCTGAAACACAAGAACTCTATATTTGCAAAACACTCACACACGAGACAAAACAAGACACATCCACAGGGACGTAACAAACGTTATTACAGTTTAAACAGTGTATTAAACAGTCACTATATATATACACATATACACACACCCCCACAATCCCATCAAAGTCCAATTAGTAAACCCAACAGTCTGTATAGTTCCCTCCAGTAGCCGTCCTCTGAGTAAGTTTAATTCCAAAGAAGAGGTGGTCTGTTATGAGTCCACGGGTCCACTATCCTCTCTAGCTCTCCAGAGCAGAAAAGCCTCCAGGTGAGTAGTCTGGAGAGTGTTCAAAATACATATAGGCAGCAGAGAAACACAAAACAACACAAAGAAAAACCCACCTGCTCCATACGCAGGTGGATAAAGTATTAACAACAAAAATGCATATAAGGTTGCATACTGGATTCATACAGATATATATATAAACAAACACTTACATGCAAGGAGGAACTCGCTGTTTCTGCACATGGGTTAAACAGTGGGAAACATTGCTACTGCTAGCTTAGCTTAGCCTCGGATCCTTTTAAAGGGGAACAACATGAAGAGAACTTCAACTTAAGATAGCGCCCCTATTAGGAGGAGGACAAAAATTGCACCATACTGTTACACACACCCCCCTTCGGAAGAGGGTGGGATCACCCTGTAAAATGGTTTTAAATGTGCCACATGAACTGTCGTGGCCCCTTGTTGCCCTAAATATTTGACCTTATAATTAAGGTCGCTAAGGACCTTTGTCACCTTGGCAGGCCCTTTCCACTTAGGGGCAAGCTTGGCAGTGAAAGACGTCACGGCTTTACTCTTCTGGAAAGTACGTACCCACACCATGTCATTCTCTTGGTAAGTCACAGCACATTATTTATCACCATGCTTACCAATGCTTCTTGTCTCTCCAGAGTAGAGTACGCTGCATGGTCGGGCATAAAGTTTTTAGTCAACATCCATTCTAAAGGACCCTTCAATTTACGTCCGATAGCCACTTCTGCCTCTCTGGGACTCTGGGAGCCAGTGATCCCAGAACTTATGTTTGTTCTTAACGTAGCTCGCAACATAAACTTCACTGTACAGTTTGCTCTTTCTGTCAGATTGGTCTGGGGATGGTAGGCGGTGGTGAGTTTTTGCACTACTCCCCACTGCCGACAGATGGAGTGGAGGATCTGTGACGTGAATTGTGGTCCCCGGTCTGACATGAGGTAGGCAGGAGTTCCCCAGTGAGTGAATATTTCTTTAATCATGATGTTGGCTATTACCATAGCTGTTGCAGTTCTTAAGGGGTACAGTTCAACCCATTTACTGCAGTAGTCTATTATGACCAAGAGGTGTTCGTTCAGGCGGGAAGATCTAGGAAAAGGCCCCATCAGATCAACCCCCAACATGAATCCTGGTTCAACCACCGGGGTGCTCTGCAATAACCCGGCCAGCTTGCTGATGCGGAGTTTGTACCTCTGGCAGGTAATACATTTCTGGCAGTATTCCCACACATCTTTATGAATTTCTGGCCAGTAGGCCACCTCCAAAAGCCTTCTCAACGTTCACATCCTCCCCAGGTGACTGCTGAGAGGGTTATCATGGGCATACTGGAGATATCGTGAACGCAAAGATAAGCGAATGACCAGTTGCAACAGACTACTGCCGGCTGTTCTGGGAGTCTTGTGATACAGGTATTTGTTTATCACACAGAAATGAATGCAATTGGGGTTAGTGGTGGCGTCTTCAGCCTCCTTCCACATGGGTTGCATGGGTTTTTATCTGTTCTTTGCAAGACCTCCTGCCCTTTCCAGTCACTGGGGAGGTCCCACTTTGGTTCCTGACTTTGGTGAAGGGCCAATGACACAGCAGGGGGTCCCCGGTCTGAGCTACGGGACAGAGCGTCCGGAACGTGGTTACACTGACCTTTACGGTATTGCACCGTGTACTCGAAAGCCGAAACATAGTACTGCCAGACACTCTTTATCTGAAACAGAGAAGTTGTTTTCCGGCCCGTGAAGTAATTTAGATGCATATGCCATCACATGCTCCCCATCGGCATGTTCCTGGGTGAGTACAGCTCCCAACCCGACATTGCTGGCGTCTGTTTGCACTACGAAAGGTAAACTAAAATCTGGAGGTGATAACACCGGAGTATTTTGCAGTGCTGTCTTCAAATCATCGAAAGAGGTTTGACATGCCGCAGTCCAGTTCCACCCTGCACCTTTCTTTTTCAGCGCATGCAGGGGCGCAGCCCGCTCAGAGAAGTGGGAGATGAACATGTGGTACCAGCCAGCGAGACCTAAGAAGCGCTGCACCTCCTTAACGTCATGTGCAATGGGGTAAGCCTTAATAGCTTCCACTTTAGCTTGTTTGGTTCTGATACCATCGATGGAAATCCTATGACCCAGAAAAGACAGCAATTGTTGACACAAATTACACTTCTTTAGATTAAGGGTGAGACCTGCGGCTTCAAGTAGTGAGAATACAAGTTGGAGATGGCTGAGGTGAGCATCGATATCCCTGGAGTATACTACTATATCAATGTACACGAAACAGCACCTCCCGAGGACTTCAGACAGTACACTATTCATGAGCCTCTGGAAAGACCGAAAGGAAGATGTAAAAACTCGTACTGGTTGTTCTTGGTGACAAATGCAGTTTTAGCTATATTTCTGGGCTCATTTCAACCTGCCAGTACCCGCTTCTCAGGTCGAGTGTACTAAAAAAAGCAGCACCATAGGGAGATTCCAAAATCTCATGGATTTGGGGCATAGAGAATCCATCCAGGGGTGTCTTTTTGTTGAGCCCAAAAATCCACACAAAAGCGGATCCCTCCATCCTTCTTCTTCACTAGTACTACCGGTGATGCCCAGGGAGAGGTAGACGGACGAATGATCCCTAGTTCCAACATCCGTTTAACTTTGCCATTCACGACATGCTGTTTGTGGACAGGAACGGGATAGGCTGTCTTACATATAGGCACTTCATCAATGGTATGAATCTGGTGAGTTATAAATTTGGTATGTCCCACTTGGTCTGTACATAGCCTGGGCCATTTCAATAGCAGCTTTTTTAATTCAGTTTTCTCTTCCTCTTTAACATCAGCTATGCTGATCAAACTATCTATCTTTTCCAGAATAGTGCTAGACACCTCAGGTAAAGGGTTAGCCAGATAGAGTGTGATCGCTGGAGGAGGAGAGGAACTCAAGGGTAAAGGTTTACTTTCTCTACCAGGGGTACTGAAAGTACGGTTCCCAAAGTCAATCGTCATACCAGCCTCTTCCAAAAAGTCAAACACCAATATACACGAAAAGGTAAGATCTTTTATGATATAAAACCTTGCAGTAGTGTCAAAATCTAGTAATGTACAAGTCAATTGAACTTTCCCCACTGCTGCTTGCAGAATACCATTAGCCAAGGTGAATGACTGCCCCCTAGCGGATTGCCAGTGTTCATTAGGTTTCTTTAATCGACTCCACAGCTCCTCGGAGATGAGGGAAAAAGTACTGCCTGTATCAATTACTGCTGTGCACGGAACGTTACTGATCGAGATGGAGACCGATAGTATGGAGGGCTGAGCCTGGGAAAGCCCAATACTAGAGGGTAAGCTTCTTTTTGATTCTTTAGCTACTTTTGGGGCTGTTAGAGGCAATTGTTTTTTTTGAAAGGCATTTGCGGCATTAAAATCCCTCTCGATTAGAGTTCCCAGCCAAACCAGCTCATCAACTGTTGTTACTGTACTCCTCAGTACACAAGCAATAAGGGGATTACAGTTGTGAAGCGCGCCCTGTACTATCTCCTTTTCCGTCATTTGAGTTCTCCACCTCATACACAGTGCTCGATACTGAAATGCAAAATCTCGAATGCTTTCACCTGGTTGCTGTGTACACATCTCATGATCCTCTGTCAAAAAGGCTTTTAAAAGATTGGTTTTAAAGGTCGCCAGCTTTTAATGCGGAGTTTCTCGGCCATCCACCAGTCTTTAGACGTTCCGGATAATACAGAAGGCAGAGTGGCAAGCACCTCGGTCTCTGATAGTGGCCGTATGGCCAAGAATTCTTCGCACCGCACGAGAAAGCTAATAGGATCCTCCCCTTCGCCACCACTAAAGCGCGGAAAGTCTAATTTCACTGGGCCTTTAAAGGTAGTATTGTGCGTATAACCGCTGGAAAAGGAAGGAGGAACGGGTCCTGATCGCATCATTGGAAATAGCATTGAGGTAGTCATGAGAAAAGGAGTGGGGTTTTTTCTTGGGGTCTTATTTATGGCAGCAGTTAGTTGTAAGTCACGTCTTTTAAGACACTCGACCATAGAATGACCGACCTCTTGTAATTGAGCCTCACAGTGGGATTTCACAGAATTACATACCTCTTGTAAGGCTTGATGAGAGCTTTCAATCTGTTGATGGCATCTCGTCAGATCTGTAGAATGCTGATTCTGAAGATCTTTCATTTGATCACACAACACATTGTGTTTCAATCTCTCTCCCAGCGCTTCCAGAGTCATTTCCAGCTGGCTAATACGTGTAGTGAGCATGAAGGTAACCAGGCTCTGTTCCTCCTCTACATCCGGTGGAGGTGGTGGAGGCAAAGGATCCTTGTCCGTATCGACGAGGGTTGGGTCGG
The DNA here is from genome assembly GCA_037577145.1 of Brachypetersius gabonensis. Classification (NCBI taxonomy): domain Eukaryota; kingdom Metazoa; phylum Chordata; class Actinopteri; order Characiformes; family Alestidae; genus Brachypetersius; species Brachypetersius gabonensis. The sequence goes on from JBBJLR010024769.1 coordinate 8,707, forward strand.
TCGCGTTGCCTTCACCGGGTTCCCCCTTCTCGCTGTCTGATTCCTCATCCGACTCAAGGTAGGCTGCTGAGGGTGTGAATGAGCTCTTGGATCGGCTCTCTTCGAGTCACAAAGGGTCCAGCCGTGAAATCCGCGGGAAGGCCTTCTACCGAGAGAGCCTCATACTGTGTTGGGAACTCTTCCATGTTGGTCAAGTTGTTGTAGTGTTATGTGGACAAAATGTGTGACTGTTTGTAATTAATGGTAATAAAGGTGATTGTATAGTCTACGGGGTGTTATGGTATTAGTAAAATGGTGCGAATTTTCCAAACAATACTATCACCTGATGGGCTATGCTAAAGCTAGCCTGAGCAGAACACAATACACAAGAATACATGCAACAACAACACTTGGTCGACCCTGTTCAGGTGCCACTGTAACAACTCCTCCAGTTCACACGGGAGACCGTTAACAGAAATGAGGTAAGGTACACATATACACACCCTCCACAATCCCATCAAAGTCCAATTAGTATAGTTCCCTCCAGTAGCCGTCCTCTGAGTAGGTTTAATTCCAAAGAAGAGGTGGTCTGTTATGAGTCCACGGGTCCACTATCCTCTCTAGCTCTCCAGAGCAGGAAAGCCTCCAGGTGAGTTGTCCGGAGAGTGTTCAAAATACAAATAGGCAGCAGAGAAACACAAAACAACACAAAGAAAAATCCACCTGCTCCATATACAGGTGGATAAAGTATTAACACCAATAATGCATATAAGGTTGCATATTGGATTCATACAGATATATATATATAAACAAACACTTACATGCAAGGAGGAACTCGTTGGTTCTGCACATGGGTTAAACAGTGGGAAACATTGCTGCTGCTAGCTTAGCTTAGCCTCTCAGATCCTTTTAAAGGCGAACAACATGAAGAGAACTTCAACTTAAGATAGCGCCCCTATTAGGAGGAGGACTAAAATTGCATCATACTGTTACAATATGAGAGGGTGAAGAGGAGGGCAGTTTCCAAACTGATACCCAAACTACTCGGGGAAGAACACTTCCAGCAACAGGTTAAAGTCGACCGTGCTCACCGCTCTCTCCAGCCAAAGCCAGCTGCTGGTGCCAGACCACGCACCATCATCTCGCGTATCCACCACTTTCAAGTGAAAGAGCTGATTCTGCGTCGCAGCAGACTACATGCCATGGAGTACAAGGAAGACAAAGTTTTGATTTTTCCTGACTACACCAGTGAGGTAATGATCCAGCACCATGCCTTTCGACATGTAATGCAAGCCCTCCATGACAAAGGAATCAAGCACACCCTGCGATACCCGGCCAGACTGCAGATTCATCGCAGCAGAGAAGCGCCCATAGTTTTCACCGACGCGAAGGAGGCAGCGCAAAATCTTGAAGCGAACAATGTGTGTGAAGGGGAGTAGACCCAAATGTGACCACTGTTGTTCTCACTTACAGTTTAAAAATGCAGGGAAAGATGATGTTTTATACGGGTTTGGCATTGTGATCTGATTTCAGATGCTTAACTTACACCTGTTGTTCCAAGACTCAGTTCTTAACGAGTGTTATGAATATTTTGATACAAGTGCAGATAGTGTGTATTTTTCCCCAACACTGATAATCTTGCTTAGCGGTATTACACAACACTGTTATAAATCTTTCGGAGAGGAGACAGACTGTAATTGTAGAGTACGTGTAGCCTATTTGCCCGGCAGCTCCCTTAAGGATAGAAATGGGAAATTTTGTGTCAGTTCTTGGGAGACACGAAGTTGGGAGAGTGGGGAGTAGAGTTTTTTGTTCTTGTTTTCTGTTAAGACAAACATCCATCTCGCATATTGTTCATAAGAGGTCGCCAGTTTGTTCTTGTTGTTTACTGTCTCCATGCATAATTTTAACATCTTGTTCTTTATCTCTGTATGCAGAAGTCTCATTCTAAAACGCAACAGTGGGGTAAAGATATTACATTAGTCTTGTGGAATGTCAAAGGGCTGGGACACGTTGTCAAGAGAAGTCTTCAAGCATCTCAAATCTTTATCTGCAGATATAATCTTTCTCCAAGAGACTCATATTAAAGCAAGTGAGGAACGTAGACTTAGGTGTAACTGGATATCACAAGTTTTCCAGTCACCATTTACTTCCCATGCCCACGGAGTTGCCATTCTCTTCAGGAAAGATATCCCTTTTCAACTTACTTCTCTAGATATATCATAGTATCTGGCACCATCAACTCATTTTCATTAACCTTTCTTAATATTTACGGACCAAATGTAGATGAACCAAATTTTTTCAGGAAAATCTTTTACTTAATTCTAGACAGCAGTAACTCAAACATACTAATTGGTGGTGATTTTAACTGCTATTTAGACCCCTATTTGTACAGATTGTCCTCCCGTCCCCCACCCAACATTGCATCAGTGCAGCTCTTTAACCATTTGATCAAATCTAGAAACCTAGTAGATATTTGGAGAATGCAGCACCCCACTGACAGGGACTATTCCTTCGACTCCAATGCTCACAAATCTTACAGTAGGATAGATTTGCTTTTGGTTGACTCTCACATAATCCCCCACATTACTAATACAAAATATCATAATATTTTGATCTCTGATCACAGTCCCCTTACAATGTCCCTATCTCTCCTTAACCGAACCTACTCCTGGCATTTTAACCCCTCTTTGCTCGCATATAAGAAATTCACTGAAAGTAAGATTTTTTAGAAATCAACGACAATGGAGAAGTATCAGACTCTATACTATGGGAGACGTTAAAAGCAGTAATCCGTGGGCATATAATCTCAGATGAATCGGCCTCCAAAAAGGAGAGAGAGGGGCGGCTATCAAAAAATTGAGAACATCCTCCCTGCCCTGGAATAAATATATCAGGCCTCCAAATCCCCCACAGACTACAATAAAATAATGAAGCTTAAATATGAGTATAATAGTATCCTGGGGGGTCAAATAAACAACATGCTGTTAAAACTGAGACAAAAGCACTTTGAAATTGGGGATAAACCGTGAGAGCTCCTATCGCGACAGCTTAGGGGTGTTCAGGCCTCAAGGTCAATCCACTTTATCAGATCAAAGGCAATCCTAAGAAAATAACTAATCCTAAGTAAATAAATCATTGCGTAGAAGAGTTTTACAGGGATCTCTATACCTCCAAATGCGACGTCACTCAGTCTGATTTAAACCTCTTTTTTGACTCTCTTACACTCCCAAAACTTAATGGCGCTGCTAGGGAAGATCTAGATTCCGACTTCCCGCTGAATGAAATTACTTCCGCCATCAAATCATTCACATCCGGTAAGGCCACCGGACCAGACGGATTTGGCTGTGAATTTTATAAGTTTTTCTGTGATATTCTTGCCCCACTCCTCTTGAGAATGATATCCAATTCCAAAAAAGAGAATAGCTTGCCAAAAACACTATACGAAGCCAATATCTCCCTCATCTTAAAGAAAGATAAAGAGGAGACAGATCCAGCCAGCTACAGGCACATTGCACTTCAGAACGTTGACAGGAAGATAGTAACCAAAATGCTGGCCAACCGGTCAAACAGACAACCGGTTGTCCACCCTGATCAGACAGGATTTATCACAGGCAGATTTTCGTTTTCAAACATTAGACGCCTCCTTAACATTATGTACACCAGACCTGAAAGACTAACAAAGCAGCAGTAAATCTCTTGAAGCACAAAAGGCCTTTGACCAGATTGAATGGCCCTACATGTTCGAGACACTGGACAGATTCGGGTTTGGGAAAAGATTTATATCCTGGGTAAAACTGATAAGCTAGGCCAGTGTGCTCTGTGGTAACAAATGGCAATAAATCATCTTTGTTTGCTCTTCACCGATCAGTTCAGCAAGGCTGCCCTCTTTTGCCGGCCCTCTTTGCTGTCGCATTGAAACCCCTCGCAATACGGTTAAAAAGTCATGCCAGTACTAGTGGTCTTAAGGTGGGAAAGGCAGAAACACTTATTAGTCTGTACGCCGATGATGTATTGATATTTCTCCAGAATGCAGAAATATCAGTCCCCCCTCTCCTAGATTCAATCACTTCCTTTGGCAAGCTGTCAGAATATACAATAAACTGGACTAAAAGTGACTTCATGTCTCTCTCTGATACCGACAGTCGTGGGCAAAAGTTTTGAGAATGACACAAATATTAGTTTGGTGCTAAACTGCTTTTAGATCTTTGTTTCAGTTGTTCCTGTGATGTACTGAAATATAATTACAAGCACTTC
>JBBJLR010024798.1:0-7500 GCA_037577145.1 Brachypetersius gabonensis
ACTAAGACAAAATACCAAACACTCACAGCAACTAAGACAAAATACCTAACACTCACAACAACTAAGACAAAATACCTAACACTCACAACAACTAAGACAAAATACCAAACACTCACAGCAACTAAGACAAAATACCTAACACTCACAACAACTAAGACAAAATACCTAACACTCACAACAACTAAGACAAAATACCAAACACTCACAGCAACTAAGACAAAATACCTAACACTCACAACAACTAAGACAAAATACCTCACACTCACAGCAACTAAGACAAAATACCTCACACTCACAACTAAGACAAAATACCTAACACTCACAAAAACTAAGACAAAATACCCAACATTCATAACAGCTAAGACAAAATACCAAACGCAGTACTCCACAAAACCTAAAACACTCTACAATATTTAATGTGCTGTCACATAATATATTAGCCCGTCCCACTATACTGTCCCACTATATTAGCATGCTGTCCAGTAACAAATAATACTTAACCTGTTGTTCCACAATTCTGAAACATGTAACACTTTATATCCTGTCCAATATCAAACACTCTGCCCAATAAAACCAAACACTGTCCCATAATCCCTATCAGACAATGCCTCACACACAGTTCCTAACATACAACAATACCTCCCACAAAATACTGAACACACACAGTACCTCACACACAAAGCCTAAAAAATAATATCTAACACACATAATCACTAGCACATAATACCTCACACTTGGTCCCATAATACATCACACTCTGTCCCATTACACCTAACATACAATACCTAACACTCTGTCCCATAATACCTAACACACAATGCGTCACACACAGTACCTAAAACAGAATACCTGACACATAGTTTCTCACACGTTGTCCCATGATAAACACGCTGTTACACGTAATACCTAACACACATTACATAACAAACAATACCGCACACATAGTACCTAACGCATACTACCTCACACTCTGTCCCATTATACCTAACAGACAATACCCAACACATTATACCTGACATATAGTACCTCACATTCTGTCCTGTAATACTTAAGGCAAAATACCTCACACTCTTTCTCATAACACCGAACACATAATACCTAACACACGATACCTCACACTTTCCCATAATATTTAACATGTTGTTCAGTAATACCTAACACATAATACCTCACTCTGTCCCATAATACCTAACACATGCTTGTGCATGGCCAGGTTCCAACACCCAAAACTGTATGAGACAGAAACTCCTGGAAAGTGTTGTTTGTCCACCCGGAGCGCTGTGTTCCAGTGGTAGTTTACGGTTGGCCCTCTTCTGTGTGGAGGTTCTGAGTGTGCGAAGATCAGGAGTTGAGTTCTGGATCAGGTGAGGTTTAAACTGTCCTCTCTTCACACACGCACACACACACACTTACACACACACTTACACATGTCCCCTCTTTCTCGGGGGTCCGGGCTCTGATCACCACGGACACGCCACATCCACAGCCTTTATTTGCTGTTTCAATGGAGTTCTTATAGTCTGGAGCAGAAACACGTGGATTTCATAACCTCACACAGTCTCACAGTCTCACACACATTTAAACCCTTCAGAAGCGATTCCACAGCCACACATGACATGTTTTTACTCCTTTTGTCCGTGTAGAGGCCAGAGAAGCCGTGTTTGGCCGTTTGTTTTGATTTGTTTTGGGTTAAAACATCCTGCTACTGTAGCCATAGTTGTCCTAAAAACCTAAACAAAACATTACTATGTGCATTTAAGAGGCCACTGGTGTAGAATAACTCTACTTTTCTCACCTTTACACAATTTCTGTCACATTTCACGCATATATTCGACTCTATTTACTGAAGGGAGAGTGTTAGCCAGCATGCTAAGATACATTAGAATGGTGGAGATGGGTTAGCTTAGCTTAGCTTAGCTTGTCTTTCAGAGAGGCTGGAGCAAATTAAAGGCTGTCTACCGGTCGAACGACTTTCTAATAGAGTAGATTTACATTAAAAGCTTCATGATCAAGTCTGAAAGGTGTTAGAAGGCTGTAGGAAAGTTGTCAGGGTCTGGGTGCAGTATATCTATGGACTGATATCTGTGTGTATTTCTTGATTTTAGGCTCTGTTTGTACCTTTCAGCCTGTTTATAAACCCTCCCTTTGTATGTTTCTATTTGACACCGTTCTTTGTTTAATTTCTCTAAATAAATCGTTGACAGATATTTTGTTTCATGTTAAATGACCGGTCCTACTGTAATGTAGGCAAACTGTGTAAACGTTATATAAGCGTGTTTTTTGAGTGTCTGTGTTCTTTGGGGTCTATTTTAAGTGTGTAAAGAAATGTATGTAACATTTTACATAGATGATATTGTGGGTACTGTAATGTACACAATATGAACAAAAGTATTGGGACACTTGTTTTTCATGGTTTGGGCTAGACCCCTTACTTCCAGTGAAGGACCAACTTAATTCTTCATCAGACCAAGACATTATGAACAACGCCATGCTTCCAACTTTGTGGACCCAGTTTGGAGAAGAACACTTTCTATTCCAGCACAAAGCGAGCTCCGTAAAGACATGCAGGAGGAGTTCAGTGTGGAAGAACTTGACTGGCCGCACAGTGTCTCGATCTCAACCCCATCCAGCGCCTTTGGGCTGAACTGGAACGGAGACTGTGATCGACCTTTTTGTCCAACATCAGTGTCTGACCTCATAAATGCTACAGAATGAATGAACACAAATTCCCACAGAAATTCCAAAATCTTGTCAAGAGTGGAAGCTGTTATAGTTGCAAAATGGGCCCAACTCTATATGAAAGTCTGTATCTGAATCTAAAGTCCCTGTTGGTGTAAGGTTCTTGTGTCCCAATACTTTTGCTCATTCTATGTATAAATGTATATTCTCACACATACATACCATACATTTGTTCCCATTTCTTTCATATAATATACCAAAGATAACTGTTTGAGTATTTTTGCTCCAACAAGCTGATTAAAATATAAAGAAAAGAGGGGCTCAAGACTTTTGCACAGTACTGGGTATCATAAAGGAGACTTCGGATATTGTGATGTGCTTTGGCCGTGTTCTCCAACAGTAAAATCTTGGGCTGTGTTGTGTGTGGTGTGAGGGTCATTGAGTTGGCTTTAGTGCGACTGATCTTTTTGACATCCAGCTTGACCGTCTGGATGGGGGGACAAATATAAAAGGTCTGATTTGGATTCTTTCTAGTCCTCGTTCGCTGTTGGACTGTTTTCTTTATTCTCTTGCCGTCGGCTGCTGACCCGTGATGGGATGGTGTGAGGTCGCATCTCGGTGGACCAGGGGCAGGCGGGGTGGAGGACGATGTGCTGGACATGTTACAGGGGACATTGGGCTATGAAGAGCGGCAGAGTGGGGTCAGAGGCCAGGCCTGCAGAGATAGAGAGCAATATAATGGACAAGGCGATGTTATAAGTGTGTGTTTTCTTTTTTATGTAATAGTGAGCTTTGTTCACCTGGCGGATTTCAAATGACATGTGTTTAAATCTGGTTTGTATGGTCAGCCTGCACCATAGTAACAATACACCGGAACACCCCTCAAGACCTGTTCATGTCCACTTAGTGGCAGCAGGACATGGTCCAAGCTTCATATTAGATTATAATATAAAGCTGCAAGGCTAAAGACCATTTCCTACTGTAATCTGGACAGACTGGGTAAACTTTATATGAACATGATGTGTTTTCTGGGTTTTGTACACAATTTTGTACACGTCTGTGTTCTTTGGGGTCTAGTTAAGACAGAGATGGGGACTCGAGTCTGAGACTCGTTCTCGAGTCGCACAAAGAAAGACTTGTGACTCGACTTTAGACTTGCCCTTAATGACTTGAGACTTGACTCGGACTCGGTGCTGTGACTCGTGAGTCATAAACTCGTAAACCATGTTCATTTCATGGAATTGTTTATTTATATCCCGCACTCTTTCCAACCACCCGAAAACCACTCACCTCGCCCCAGTGTCCCATTACTTTTGTCCAAGGTGAACGGTTTTCAGCTAATAACGGTTATCGAGGGGTCGCTGGAAAGGGGTCACTGAGCCCCATTTAACTGTGGAGTTTCACATTTAGAGTGAAGATATATTTTTCATATTTAATATTTAGATTTAAGATCATTTAAGGCAAATCCTCCATGTTGGTAAGGGCACAGCACACAGCCCCGCCCCCTGCTTAGCAACAGCCAATTGTAATCACGGTTATAATCACGGGGTTGTGCTCAATTAGCATATCTTCTAAACGTTCAGAGCTCAATATTTACAGCTCAGAAATCCCACATTTACGGTCGCTGTTTGTAAACGTTACCACTCAAAGACTTGACTTGGACTTGGTTAAAAATGACTTGTGAACATCTCTGAGTTTCGATGTTGAACATGAAATATTGACAAAAGTATTGGGACACACCTGTTTTTAAATCTGGTTTGCATGGCCAGCCTGTGATCATGTATCAATACTGGTAGTAACAATGCACAAGTGAACACACCATCCCACATGACCTTTACATGTCCTCTTAGTAGCACTGGGACATGGACTAAGCTTTATATTAGAGTATACTGACTTGACCCACAGAGGCGGACAGGACTGTTAATTGATAGACAGGCTTTAAGTTCAGGTCTTTGCTGGAAGTTAATATAAAACTACAACATACCTGGTAAAGCATTACCTCTCCATGTTTAAGCCATTTGTGATTGTAGCACATTTGTGTTGCACATTCGTACACCCTGAAATAAGTGGTGATGTGTGTCTTTGTTTAGGGGTTTCCTCGAGATGTTCTCGTGGTACCAGGAGCGGGAGGTGTACGAAGATGAGCTGTACCAGGTGGAAGAGGAGGACGACTCCGGCCTGTCTGAGCCTGACAGCGAACTGGAGTTCCGTCTGTATTCTCAGCTCCACTACTGCGCCGAGACCCCAGAGAATCAACAGGACCACGGGGGCTCCGGTAAGGCCGATAATATTGGCAATATAGCATGTTATGGTTAAATTACTTTGAATTGATTTTGTTATGAGCCTTGCAGTATAATTAAAACATGTAGGAGAACCATTGTGACACTGACAAAGCCTGTCCTGAATTATTTTAATCAAAATTATTGTTCGATGGCTCACACGAATACCTTGATTTGTCCAAATTGGACCAAATGATTTTCTTGGTGGCCCGAAAGACGTTGATAAATAAGTAAATAGAGAAATGTCATCAGGAAACAGACTATAGAACTTAGACAGGTGAAGTGAAAAACACTGATTGTCTTGGCATCGGGAATATTGAATGGCTTATAACTGGCTGCAAGTGAACAGTTTGTCCTTGAAGTTGGAAGAAGAACAAATGGTCAAGCAAAAGGATTTGAGCAAATTTGACAAGAACTAAAATGGTTGGATGACCGGGTCAGAGCATCGGCACAGCAGCAGGTCTTGTGGGGGGTTTCGCAGTATGCAGTGGTTGGTACCAGCCAGAAGTGGTCCAAAGAAGGACAAGTGCTCTTTGATATGTGTGGCAGGTTAACCCCTCTGGTCCCACAGAAGAGATACTGCAGAACAAATTGCTGTAAAAGTTAATCCTACGATAGCAGGATGGCAGAACCCAGTGTAGCGTGCTTCAAATGGGGATGCAGTGCTTCTGTAAAGTACTGAATGAACATGACAAATAGTTCAGAATGTCGACTTGGCCTCAATTCTTCAGTTCTCAGTTTGATTGATCATCGGTGGGATGTGCTGGACAAACTACCTCACAACTTACTGGACTTAAAGGATCTACTGGACCAGACAACTTGGTGAAGAAACCATAGCACCTTCAGAGATCTTGTGGAGTCTGGGATGTTTTAGTGGCCTGAAGGGAACCTTCACATAATCAGACAGGCATGTTATGCAGATGTGTTCTATTGTAAATATTTTGTTACACTAATTTAATAGGACTAGACTACATATTTGGATTGATATTTGAATACTTATTTACTCACATTTCTTTAACTCTTAAAATCCATCATGTCCTGACAGTTTTCAGATTCAGAGACTTTATCAGTGCTATAAATCCAATTTTTTTCATAAAACCAGGGGAGGATTGCAGTTATAGGATGATGTTGGGCACAGCAACAGCTCACACCTCACCCCTTTCTTTGAAAGACTGAACATAAAAATATTAAAATGGTACACTGCGCTTATGTCAAGAAAAACAGCCAAATGCTCGTTCATTTGCTGGGATCTAGTTTTAACTGGTGAATGACGCTGAAGTGAAGATGCTGTGCATTCTCAGTCAGTCCACATATCTGCGAGCCGGAGATAAACAGAGACAGGAGACTGTTTGGTTTAGCTGATTCCTGTAAAACGAACAAGCATAAATCTGCATGAATTGAGAAGGAAACACTGAAAGAGCTTATCTGTCCTTCTTAACTCTTCAAGAATAATGTCTACCATTTGAAGCGATGGAACTGAACTTGGACCAGTAGGTCAGTAATTGAACATGACCTTGGCTACCCTTCAGTAAATCAGCTAAACTGACCCTGAAAATGAATCATAACCCACCAGCCATAACCACCATCATAACTTCTTTCTGAAATACAGTCAGACTCATTTGTCTCCATGTCTTATGTAACATTACAGCATATCGGTCTCCGCAGCTTTGGAACATCCACCATTAAAAGGGATCTTTCTTGCATATTGAAATCTTGAATGCAAGGATTCAAAGCCTGTGGCTGTTCAGACACCCTTCTTTTTAAAATTAGACACCTTTTGCAAGGTTTACATTCCACGTTCAGTACCAGGACTAATACACAATAGGGATGGGCTCGCGTACTCGCAAGTGGCATCAATGATTGACTATGGCAACACAATAAATGCGTGAATGAACGTTTATCAAATATTATGTTTTTTAGTTGTAATTTTCAATTGAAGTCTAGGACCAAGAAACACAACCTGGTTCCTTCCAAACGTAGAGCCATACAGTAAGCCCCTGCTTTTCACAGGGGTTACGTTTAAAGAGTACCCACGTATAGTGAAAAACTGCGTTGTTGTGTTCTGGTTTTAAAAAAATGTCTAAAAAGGCCTATTTTTATAGTGTAAACCCTAAATATGCTCCTAGAACACTTTAATGTCATTTTAAACTCAATTTAATGCATTGATCTTAAAGAAAATGTAAAGGTAAACCCGTATTTGCCTTGTGTAATTTACATTTCCGGCCAAGATATGCAACTCGGAAGATCGCGGGACAAAAGTATTGAAACACAGGTGAACGTTTTTTGGAGAATAACCCCTGATCTATTTGGGTTAAAAATACACGAGGGTTTCGTTGGAAAGGTCTTCTGGAGATCAATCAAACTGTGGAGTTTGAAGTATCTGAGTGCTTTCCCCACCGAGATATGCAAGTCGGAAGTCGGAATGGTCGTGGGGCAAAAGTATTGGGACACCCCGGCGAGATGAACGGTTTTTGGAGAATAACCCCTGATCTATTTGGGTTAAAAATGCACATCAGGGCTTGTTGGAAAGGTTGTCTGGAGA
>JBBJLR010024859.1:0-12935 GCA_037577145.1 Brachypetersius gabonensis
GTCACGTCTCTCGTCCTCTCTGTTTTCACATAATGGTATGATCCTATATGCTCACATGTGGTTGCTGCCAAATTAAAGGAAGTTCTGCCGTTAGCAGAGCAGCGAAAGGAAATAAAGTGGGGAGCCAGCTCTCACTCCATGAGAGTCGGCTCTTCTGATTCACTACAAAGCATCGGCTCTTAGAGCAGTTGCTTTTGCTCATGACACATCACTAACACACACACACACTCACACACACACACACACACACACACACACACACACACACACACTCACACACATTAGATCTGCATTACCAAACTATAAAGTAATCTAAATCTACCACACATCTCTCTGGCCCTAGGCTATAATTTCTAATGCACTGGGACTGACCATAATTTATAATTATAGCTTATCAGCAGTTTTACCATGGATTTGCGATAGTGGTTTGGGTCAATGCATTTGTTTTAGAGCAACAGTCACCAACCAGATTTGCTACTGGACTGCACAGAAAGAATGAATTTGTTATTATTGTTTTTAATAACGGTACAATAATATACAGATAAAATCAAAATATTAATAAATAATTACAAACAATTACATTCTACTCATGTAGTATGTACTTTGTTGCAATCCCTTTCTCACCATATCTCAGTAAGAAGTTTAAAACTATGAAAAACTTGTGTAACATACCCTTCACAAGTTCATCACTGACTAAAGTCTGCGTGAGTTGCGTAGCCCACCCAGTTAGCTGACATGAATTTAATATGTCGCTTTTTCAGATGTGGTAAAGGAGATAAAAGGCCTAATGATAATGTCGCTTTGATACGTCAAAGACAGCAGAGCATGAGGCTGCGGAAAGTCTCATTCAGTATGAAATCTGTTGAGTCCTTCCTTAGATATGGCTTTACTGCAACGGGAGGCTCACATGCTCTAAGGCTCCTGTGTGAAATATGTGGTGAAATGCAATCTAACGAGGCAAAGAAGACATCAGATCCAAGAAATTAGACTAAAAACACCTGTGAGGCAGGAAAATGGTTTGATGAATAGCACAGATACTGATGCTGTTGAGAGATCTAGCCTGGCCCGGAGTGACAAAAAAACCCATTAAGTAGCAGCACCTGATTGTGGGAGACTCCATTATCAGACATGAGAATAGAAGGGCATTGATAGAAGTGCTACTGCTGCTACTGTTCGTAAAACATCAGCAAATAATGTCAGGACACCAGATAATCCTTTCACAAAGAAAAGAATGACTTGAGCAAAGGTCTGAATTACTTCTCTGAAAAAGGACTTCACTGAAACTCTGAAACATTACTGAGCTCCGTTTTTACTAGTGGACCACTTCTGAGCCAGGGGTGTAAAACACATATATTCAACAAGGTCGAAATTTCATTGCCAACTCCAACATCTTATGGGGCCACAGAAATGTTCTTGGACCAGATGGTCTACACCCATATAGAGCTGGTGTTAGAATCCCTCCTGACTGTTTTCAATATTCCATCTGCCACTCTTCTTTTCAAGGGACTGAGGAACTGATGGAATAGCTGCAACTGATGGAAGCTGCAAAATGCCATAAAACACTCTTTCTAGAACAGACTGAACTCAGACACACTGTGTCCAAGGACAAGCTTCAGAAATGATGTGGCACTTGACAAAAAGAAACTGCATTCTTAACCGAGCAACACGATGCAGGCTAACACTTAGTGCCTTCATCGCGATGACAGTTGTGATGAAAAATCCCAGTCACCACAATACAGTCCACAGTCTCTCTCTTGCCTGCATCCCCTCAAATGTAATTATCAGAAAAAAGAAAGAACTGGTACTTGGAGGAACCTCTCTATCACTGCCAGTCCACAGGTGTCACCCAAGAAAAAGAAGCGTCACAGTCCAGTGCTTCCTTTCTTCTCACTCAGCCTTGTCATGCTGCTGAGAGAGCTCTACTCCCATCAACACATCCACTGAACACCAGCAGCAATAACTTCTCCCAGGTTCCTGCTATAACAGTGCTGCTACTCAGACAAGCTTTCCAGACAAGCTGGGACCTCTTCGGGTTCGGAAAGGGAATAGAAAGAACAAGGTGCAGCTAATCAGTCCAGCTTACTTCAGATTTTACAGACTCTTTCCCCAGACCTGAACTAATTATGTTTGCATTGCTCTTCTCATTGCCGTCCTGAAAAAGCCATTTTTGGATGACTACCGCGTATTCAAAATGCTGCTACTCTAACAAAAACCAACTCCAGTCCACAGGTCCATACATACATACATACATACATACATACATACATACATACATACACGTAGAATCTAATTTAAAGTGGCACACATTGTTTTCAGGTTACTCAAGTGTTTGAATCCTAAAAATGCCTCTGAAAATATTGATGAATGTGAGACTGGAAGGTCTCTTAGACTGGAGGGAGCTGGTCAGCTAGTAGTGCCCAGAGCTGCAAGCAAACAGGGTGAAATGGCTTTTAGTTGTTATAAGGCTCCCTAACTAAAGTTAGCACTGCCCTTAGTTAGCGTTATTTTTATTATACTTGCACAAAATCCTTTTATCTATTTTAAATATTTAAAAATGTAGTTTTTGAAAACTGTCAGTCTAGTATATTAATTTTATTGCTTACTTCTACTGTCCACTTTTCTGTTTCTGTTTAGTTTAATTGAGTACAATGTTGTCAGGAGAATAATCTACCAGCAAAGAAAACTGGCCGATACCAGTAAAGGATGCGTGCCAACACAAAGGACCCGTTCAGTTAAAAATTGCATTGCATGACTGGATCAATTTCTGCACCCCCCAAGGTCCCTTCATTACTCTTTATGATAAAGGCTGTGCGGCATCCTTTCTCAGAGATAGCGATGGACTCCTTATGATGGAGACAACTGGACACCAGTACAAATAGATCCAGACATCACAGCATCAGACAAAACGTTATTAAACAAAATGGAGTGATTATAGAACACATTAGCATAGAGACTATTGCACAAAAAAAACAAAGATTCACAATAACATCTGACACAGCTATCATGTAAATGTGGGAGTTAATGAGGGACATTAACTGATTAGTCTTGTAAAATGCATATACATTTTTTTATTCGGACCATTTGTATGATTTGCTGTTCAATAGTTATATTAGGGAGTGAACGACAATCTAATAGTGTTGTTGTATTATGTGACATATTCAAAATACAACAAGCATGAAAGTTGACTGCCATAGTGTGTGTATAGTATTATTTCACATAGGTTAGATTAGGCTCATTATGTCTCATTAATTACATGAGTATCCTGTACTTCTGTTCTGAGGAAAATGGAAACCTTAACCTAAAATGAAAATAAACTGAAATAAAGTTGTTGTCAATATGAACATATCCACCCAATTAGTATGAGCTAAAAATAAAAAGGATTAAAACACTGAACATTAAAGGCACTGATAGGTGACGTGAATAATATTATCTCCTTTAAAGAGGAAGCAGAATAAATAGGAAGCAGAAAAGTGGTTAGGGGGTTGCCCCTGTGATCAGAGAGTTCTGGGTTTGAATCCCAGCACTGCTAGTGACACCACTGAGGAACCCTTGAGCAAGGAACTGTCCCCACACACTGCTCCCTGGGCACCATGCTAGTGGCTGTCCACTGCTTTACTTGGGTGACTGGGTTAAATGTAAAAAACAGCTTCACATTGTGTTCATGTTTAATAAAAAAGGGTCACTTTACACTTTTATGAGCAAAAGAACTGGACAATGGATTGGCTGTTGCTGTGTGATGCTTTGTGCAGCCATCTGCTGGGAAACCATTTTTCCTGGCATTCATGCGAATTTTGTTTTGACATGTACCATCTACACAAATTTGATGCAGACCCAGTACACCTCATCATGGCAACAGTATTCCCTAATTGGCAGTGGGCTCTTTCAGCAGGATGATATCTGCCATGCGGCCAAAATTATTCAGAACTGGTTTAAGAAACACAATAAGCTGATCACATTGTTACCTTGGCCTCCCCAGATATCAATCTGATTAAGCAGCTAAAGCAGGGGTGTCAAACTCCTGGAGATCATGGAGGACTGATGTCCAGCACGGTTTGATGTTTCTTCTCCTCAAACACATTCACTAAACCTGACAACTAACTGGCGAGGTGAACCAGGTATTTCTGAGCTGGGAACGTACTGGACCACGGCCCTCCAGGACTGGAGTTTGACACCCCTGATCTATAGGATGTGCTGGACAAGCTAATCTAATCCATAGATGAGCCACCTCACAACTTATAGGACTTGTGTCTTGGTTCCAGCCATTTTTTCAATTGTTTAGGTACTATCAGAATTTGTAAAGGTCACTGAGGCATCCAGAAGGCCACACAACTGTTTAGGCACAGTCAGCTTAGCCTGATGACTTTGGTTGGTGTGATTGCCATAAAGAACTCTCTGGAAAAATAGTCCGAACCACACGGACAATGACAGATTCAACCCATTTTAAGACCTTTTGGTGCAACTGAGTACTGGAAATGTTTTGATTTTTTTCACGTATGGCTGTTTTAGGTACTCATAGCTGGTACCTTTTCTGTTATTCTGTTATTGTATGCCTACCCTGTTCCTTTCAAGTTCATTATCCTAACATATCTTGCATTATCTTCTGTTAGGCAGCACTAGCTACTGCCATAACAAATGCCTGCATGTAGATGTGTTTCCCAGTGCAATGTAATTGTACATTATCTCTACAAATCTGACATCATTTTGTTGTTTGTTTCTTTTTTTAATTGATAATTTGTTTTGTTGGATGTCAGGTTTTGCAATCCAGTAGGAAGATATTTTTTCAGCTGAGCTGAAATGTTAACACCGTTGTCTGAGAAACGAGAGCATGGGAGTCTGACAGTGCGAATATTATCCTCCGCCGTGATAGCACTTTACAGCTGAATGTGGTCATTTGTACTCATTTGTCTGAGCGTTGGTACTGAATTATTGCCACTTTTGCTTTGCCTTTGCTTCAGATAGGCTACTGCTTCTTTTATCTTCTTTTGCTTGGCTTATATTACTTCACATACATCTCTGCCTTGGCTAGATTGCTTGTTTCTTTTCCTGTTTGGCCACAGTCATGCTGTGCCAGCCTCTTGAGAGTATTTCTAGTTTAATTTATAAATTCCATGGTGCCTTTTGTGAAAAACATATTTGCCACTGTTGCGATTTGCTTTGTTACGATATTTCCACCATTGTCAGCCTGTTGAGATGGTTTTTCTGTTTTTGATAGGTTAGTACTTTTTAGATCTGGAAGCATTAGAATGTTACCTTGCTTACCAAAATGTTAAATTAACCAATTAAAATGAAATGATTGACTTTTGTAGGAAAAACAGCCATATTTTCTATTGCAGATATGTGCATTTTTACCTTCTGATCATACCGTGTATACCACAGAACTCAGTAGTGTCTAGTGGTGTCCTTACATTTGTGATTAGATGTGGTAATGGGGTTTCTTCTGGCATGCCTTTCAAAGATCTTGAATTGCTAACATCTAATGTCAAATCTTTTGCTATGATCTTTAAAATCTCCATGAAAACGTGCTTCTCTAACCATCCTCCTCACTGTGAAAGTAAAATAAACATGCCTCCACTCACCTCTGCTACATTTCCATATAAATTATAACTGTAAAAATGTACACAAAGAAAGCGTGTCTTGGGATGCTGAAATACCCTGTACTCAGAGGCGGGTGATTTGAAAGTAGCCAATCCGAGAACATTATTTATTTCTCCTTGCTGCTGATTGGCTGCTGCCCTTGCAGGCTAGAATTTCACCCATGGAGCATCTTGATTGTTCTCGTGTTTTTCATTTTGTTCTTCTTAAAGCCCTGTATTTTTATTACAGTAAATTAAATGAATTTATTACACCCATGCATGAATTAAAGTACAATCTATACAGGGGTAACGTCTGTATTTTACATTCTAGAATGTGGGAGCTCAGTGTAAACTGTACAGTATGAATACGGATTTACCTTTACATTTTCTTTAAGGGTAATGTATTAAGCTGAGTTTAAAATGAAACTGTTTGGGAGCATATTTGGAGGCATACAGTAAATCCCCAGTTTTATGCCGATCAGGACTCCTGCATCAAGTCACACGCTGTTTATTTTCGAGAATGAAATTGATCATTTTACGCGGAACCTGCAAATATTCTCTGCTTTTTTCGTGGCAATATGTTTTTTTTTTAAAACTCATTTTAGTATTTCTGGCTCCCGGTGCATGGACTTTAAAGCTCTCTCTCTCTCTCTTACTCTCTCTCTGTCGTTCTCTCTTACTCTCTCTCTCGCTCTGTCTCTGTATGTATCTCTCTCTCGCGCGCGCTCTCTCTCGTTCGTGAGTTTTCCGGAGAGCGCGTCTCTCTCTCTCTCTTGCACGCACGATCTCTCTGTCTCTCTCTCTCTATCTCTCTCTCTCGCGTGCGCGCGATCTCTCTCTGTCTCTCTCTCTCTTGCGCGCGATCTCTCTATGTCTGTCTGTCTCTCTCTCTCGCGCGTGCGATCTCTCTCTTTCACTCTCTGGCATGCCCGCGTTCTTTCTGTCCGTCTGTCTCTCCCTCTCTATATATATCCTAAGACTGCTAGTTTTACATTTTACACACACGTGTATATATACATTAGAGGTGTTGAATTAACACATTTCGATCAATTAATCACAGGAAAAATAACGTATTAAAAAATGATCACTGATTAATTGCACCTCATGACTTTAGCCCAGTCCAGTGTTCTGCCGAAACATGCTACTCATAGAGACATGCTACCATGCCCTTCTGCAAATGTGCAGTTCTACAGTCTTGGGATTTAGTGCCACGTCCATAAATTTGTGCTACCTTGGGACACTGGTGGCTGTTTAAGCTTTAAGGGAACATTTTTCGACAAAGCAGCATAATTCAGCAGCGCACCTTATAGACAGTCTTTTTCCCTCAGGATATTAGGTAATATTTTCGAATGCTGTGACCATTACTGCACATGAACAGTGTAGAAACAGTTCCCAAATGAAAAAGACATTGAAATTTACATTTATTTTAATTTTTAAATACTTTTACAGAAAACTTGTGATTGATTGATTAATTTTTTTATCATGTGGCACCACATATATATGCTTCTTCTCTTGTGTTTTTGGTCTTAGGTTCATCATCTAATTAACCAACCAAGCAAAAAAAGAAACATAAAAACTGTGGATCTAGAAGAAACGTTCAGTGCATCAACAGAGATTTCTTGTCTAAATGCAAAAAGAGAACAAAATAACTCGAGGTAATTTTCCAGAAGAGACCCATACAGTCATCCTTTGTGCTGGGGGAGGTCAAACCTTTGCCAAGCAATAATTAAATGAACATAAATCACACTGATAAGGATGATGTAATTAAATACTAACACATTGTGTTCTGCTGCTTGTACGAAGAATGTCATGTTTGCAGCTGGAGGTGGAGATGGGAAAAAGGGGAGGGGATCAATTGTGCAACAAGAAAGCCATTTACATGCAAAGCCTTGAATGTGATCAAAAATTTTTTATGTGCCTGCTGAGCTCGTGCTTTTTCTGTTTAAACTTGAAGCTACATCAGACTGACCCAGCAGCAAGACCCACCAGGACTCCGTTTGTCCATCCAACTGCTCTTTTTTGACCTTTCAGCAAACTGGGTTTTGACAGGACAGTCCAGTCCACTGGTTCCCCTATTGTACCCCTAGCGAACTCTTAAGGGGGTTGTGAATTCTTTCTATACCACATGCCATCATCATTACCTCCATGTACATGAAATAGGGCTGGAATACCAGTCCTTCAGTCCAGCAGGGACCACAAATTGTCTTCATGTCTCTACCAGCATCCCTAAAACGTATCAGAATACACATGATTCATGCTGGGATGTATTTGATAGAATTCTAATCATAGAAGGCTAATAATATTGTGGTATGACTGTCTCAGAAAATGTCTACATTTGTGTTAATAACATCATCTTACTAACGTGAAACGCAATCTTAATGTTTGTAAGCTTCGAGGTAGGCTTTATTTAATGGATCTGCTTTAGTCGGTGTAGATTATACACTCATTCGTTACACTCACCACAGACAAAAGGACATTCACATTGTGACAACAGGAAAGACCACCAAGTTTACTGCCAAGTTTACAATTGGTAATGCTGATGTAGAAGCTTTTAACTTTACTTTAGTTCATTAGTAACAACAAAAGAGCTAGCAATCATTGCAACATCACAGATTGGTGAGGAAGCTTAAAAAGATCTTCATATATTTTGGACAGCACAGCCTACTTTGACCCTTCTTGTAAGTGGCCAGAGAGTTCTAAGACCAGTCCAGCTTATTGTCAATGTGTACACCCAGGTATCTGTAGTCCTGAACAATCGCCAGTGACGTACATCAGTGGCTCAGGTTGTCCACATGTATTCTTCGTACCTGTAAAGCTAAACTTGAATCAACATGTGCTATTCAACCAAGTTAATGCCAGCTAAGCACACCTAAACAATTCCTGTCGAAGAAAAGTCAGAGATTAAGGCTATCGTAAGGAATGCATTGAAATATGGGTAAGAAGAAAAGAATAAGCAATAACAAGAGGCCTAGTTGGTCACCAAGGTGCTCCTTGAAGAGGTGGGTCTTCAGACGACGCTTGAAAACAGCGAGGGATTCCACAGATCTGATCAAAAGAGGGAGTTCGTTCCATCATTATGGGGCCTAAACTGAGAAGAGCCTTAATGCAGGTCTTCCTCTTCTTTTGAGCAACGGTTGTTCCAGAACAGCAGCACTTGATACCCTGAGAGTCACATGACGTGATAAACTTTTTGATTGGATTGTTTTAATCTGTTCTCTGTCTTTTAAAATGATGGAATGCTTAAACTAAAATAAGTCTATTGACATAGTTTTCCTGATGACCCAGCTCTAAATATGAATGCATTTACCATCTGCTCAAAGTACCTTGTGAGTGATCTGTCATGCACTCTCTGCTCATCCAAAGGTCTTTGAAATTCCATCCCATGACAGCATGCCACAAATGAACGGGGGTCTGCATCTACTATCTGCCCACTGAAGGTTGAGCCTCAGTGTCTGCGTTTGGCTGGTGATGAGTTATGGAGAAACTTATCATCATGGATGAAGAATAAATCCCTGGTTTTCCTGGACCCCTCTTACGGAGGCTGGGACTCTGCCGGCCCCATCCCAAGGCAGCATGTGTGCATTCTTTGCAGGGTTGAAATCCCTGTGGCATGTGGTTCTGGGGCCACATCCAACACTCCACCCTGGAAGAGCAGATCTGAGCTGACAATGTGCCCCAGTCTGACTGCGATCCTCAATCTAGTGGGAAAACTTGATCAAACCCATGTGGAGACACTGTTGATGGCAAAAAAATAATAGAAGCTGGATAATGGATGGAAAACCAATTAAAAGAGCCAAATAGATCCTTTTTGTTTGAATATTTAACCAGTTTCACAAACTTATAGTTATTCCCCAACACTAGACATATTTAACACATTTACCTTTAAAAGAACATTGTACTGTATACTGACTATATATATATGTATATTCTGACTTTATTTGTGATGAATAGAATGAAGCAAGGGCATTTTTCATAGTTTCAACAGTATGAATTCTATACGTTTAATCAATGCTATGTTTGTGTTTCTATTTTATAATGATTTGAATTTGATGGAATGCTAGACATCCCGACAAATAGGAAAAAACATACAGTAAGTACATCACATGTCATTACAGTTAGTTTTGTAACTTATAACATATTTAAATTAAGTAATTATGTCATTATTTTTTAACCAGAAGGTGTTGTGCCTGACATCAAAAGGCTAAATGTGACAGTGTGTTGACTGACTGCAGACTAGTTTGCTGCCTGTTGCCTTTGTATATCCAGCTGGGTTTGTCTGTGTACACCAACATGCTCATTAAGACCAGGCTTATTTCAGGGGAGTTGAACTGGACATGTACAGAACGTAGGATTTGTTGGGGTTTCACTGTCAAATTTACCCAGTGAAAAGTTTACTTGCCTGCAATGGCAGGTTGGGAATTTGATGCAGCCTTTCTGCAACAGTTCTCTTTAGAATCTGACCGAATGGGCTGCAATATGAAATGTAATCAAAGGTATTCTGTTTTCTGTTATGTACACACCAAAATAAAAAAATAACAGCTAACTCTGGTGTAAAAAAAATGTTACTTACCCATTGGGTGCTCAGTGGAAGGACACACTTATGATGAAACAATGGCAAGGTGGAACACTTAACTCATTAAACATGGCTAACATGCTACACAGTGCACTGCTTCTGTAATGATCTACTTGCACAATACTGAAAGTCAAATCCTTTTATTTATCACATCTGTATTTATTCATATCTGTAGCTATAATCTGTGCCATATCTAATAGTTTCTTTGCTAAAATGTATGATGATGATGTAACTGCAGTAGCGCCTCACATGCCTTCATAGTCACGGCAGCTCTGCCTGGCACCTCCTGCTCTGGCACTGTGTTCCCTGGCATTTTGGTTTCTACCATTTTTCTGATTAGTTAAGCGGCTCTTATAGTCAAGCATGAACACACACCACATTACAGCACAGCACGCAGTGGGCAGCCAGTGACAAAGCACCTGCGGAGCAGTGGTACCTCTGTAGCTGGCAGTCCTGGCATTCAAACCCACAACCTTCTGTTTGCAGGGGCAACACCCTAACCACCAGGCCACCAGCTGCCTCACACCTGTTCTACTTTTTCTGTCACACCCTGTCTAAGCTAGCGTCAATTCACCATCATGCCAACCGGCTAGAGTGGTGTGTTCGTTTGTTTGTTTGACTGTGTG
Source organism: Brachypetersius gabonensis (assembly GCA_037577145.1). NCBI lineage: Eukaryota > Metazoa > Chordata > Actinopteri > Characiformes > Alestidae > Brachypetersius > Brachypetersius gabonensis. The sequence continues at coordinate 10,773 of JBBJLR010024859.1, forward strand.
ATCTCCAAACAGCACACTGAAACCTGTATGCCTGTTGGTTCTTCTTTGACAGTGAAGAGAGTGACCAGGTAGACCCAAGCAGCTGGACCTGGCGTTTCCTAGTAAACCATACACCAGACAGTCCTTCTTCGTCACGCCTCAGGTAGAGCATCTCGGCCTGGCGTTCCCTGAGCCTTACCTCTCCACACCACAATTGGCTTCGCTACAGGTGTTGTCTATTGTTTTTCTGTTTACTGTAAAGCTGCAGCTGTTCTGCGGCAGACACTTTGTCAGTGAACTGTTTCTGTAATTTCTCCACCATTCTAAAGTGGCGCTACACTTGAGGCTGTAGCACTGGACTACTTGTGTTCTGTTCACACGTTTAACTGAAGCTGCTTTACTCCTTGCGCTGGTTTTTTGTGCCAGTTTTCTGCTTAAGTATAACCACGCTGACTTCAGCACTTGTTGGATTTCATATCCTGCATCTGTTGCTACAAATAAAGCTTCATGAGTACCTCCTGCAAGTGTATCACTTTCTTAACACACCATGCAAGCAAGGGAAAGCAAATGCAAAGAAGGTTAGTATTAAATATTGAGGCTCCAGAGGCCCTGACAACTTTTAGAGTTGTGTAATACATTCACTTCTGCTCTGGCAAGCAGCTCACAGTTCCACACCAGGCTACAAACATGCTGTCCCTGTGGCTGGTCCCTGTGTCATTTACACAGCATGTCTAATTCCCCATTTCTTCATTTCTGTAGTAATGTGTCTGAGCTTGAGTTCACTTCTACCAATGTATTAACCATAAATGTGTATGACATGGAGGAGCATCTGTCTGAGGATTCAGTCTAACCTTGGGAGGGCCCAGAAATGCTGCAAACATGCATCTGAGAGGAGGAATAATTCCACCGTCATTCTAAATTATCCTTGGAATTGAAGCTTAGCTGACTTTCCATTTTATTTAGTTTAGTCAATAGTGACATTTATGATCAAACCTTTGCTTAATAGTGTTATTGTTTCATTCTGTGTAATCCATTGTCTTCTTATATATGATTTAGCTTCAAGGGTCTTTGGATTAGCATCACGACTTTCTATGTGATTTACGTTGCAGGCGCTTTTTTGTATTTAGGCAGTAAATTCATTTATTAATCACAACCAATAGACAGACACTAGCCCTGAATGTACTTTTCTATATACACTCGTACAATTTTCTTTGCATCATCATGCAGGCAACCATTCACCCCTACATGTCTATATGTTTTTAAATGAGGAATTTGTTCACTCTGACAGTGTGTGACATTGCATTTAGAATTACTTTGATCACAACTGCACACAGTTTATTATGAACCACTTTGCTGCTATACGTTGGAGCAATTTATGGATTCATAGATAGGAAAATTCCATAGCCTATGAGTGTATGTGTCTGTGTGCCTGTCCTTAACTTGTCCTTTCAAACTGCTGAGTCTATTCAATTCCAGTCTACAATTTAGATTGCTTACATAAAGGAATGCACTGGTTTTAAATTATGTTCTAACCAGGTTAGAAATGCTATTTTGGGAATGCATTTTTTAAAAAAAAGAATATGGTTTAAGCTCGGAGACAACTGTTTTCCATTTCTATGATATATTTACATTAACTCAGTCCTTCCGACAAATTGTAATGCTCTGCAAGTGTTGGGGGCAATATGCTGTGCGGCCCATTTGCACCATTGTAAATCCGTAGGCCTATATTTCAATGAAATCTGTAAAATGCTCAATTAAACAAATAAACAGTTAGAAGAAATATTAGGTAGATTAATACATTTATTGATAGTCTATAGGTTAATGAACTATTAAACTGGTTGCAGCCCAAATACTGAATAATATAACATCTCTGATTATGTGTAGGATCAGATGTAACTAAAATGTTATGATGTTGCTGTAATGAAAGACCAATTAAAGCTGAACAAATAAAGCAGAAATGAAGTACCACCTGCTATTCAGGAGAAGAGTGTTTGTAAATGTTTTTATCCAGTCTAGTAAACTGACTCTTTAATAGGTCCCTGCAGTGTGTGTGCTTAGTAACTCCTTGTACCAATTTGAGGTCAATACAAAGAGAGGGAGAGACAAAGCACACACAGACACACACACACACACACACACACACACACACACACACACACACACACACACACACACACACACACA
>JBBJLR010024867.1:0-12935 GCA_037577145.1 Brachypetersius gabonensis
TGCTGGAGGTAGGATTCGAACCTGTGACCTTTTGGTCCGGAGGCAAGTATCCTACCACTAGGCCACCACCACCCATCTTCCTCTGCATTTAACCCATTCTATTTACCAAATAAATTATTTATATACAATATAACGACGCCTGGTGTTTAGGCGTCATAATACTTTTGTAAATATAGTGTATCGAGCTCTTTACTGAGGCAGAATGATGTTAAAATATTGGGCAGTTTCACTGATTTTGATTGAATGGAAGGTGGTCTTCTCTCCCGTGACGATCCAGACCAGCAGATGGCAGTGTATCGTGTTAGCCGTTCAAAAATGTCCAGTAAAAACAACACACCAGAAAAGCATGGAGAAAAGGAGGAGATACGAATTTATGTTTGAGTTTTTAATCATTTAGCTTTATTATGAAGGCTTTTTTCCTATGTGGAAGTGTATCATAGTGACGGGGACATGGAGAAGAACTTCAGGAGGACTTTGCAGACGGACTGCGAGCAGATCTTGGGCAGCTTTCAGGCCACCAGCTCGGTCCGCTATGAGGAGTTCAAAGCCCTCTGGAGACAGATGAACTTCTCCAGCATATTTCAGTGAGGGAACATCCAATACTGGCCCTGAAACGCACTGTTTTGAGCTCTGTGGTTGTGGAGCACTAACCACTACTTATACGGGCAGTTGCTGGTCTGGTGGTTAGGGAGAGGGCTCGAATCTTAGGACTGCTAGTGGCACAACAGACACCATTGAGCAAGGTATCGTCCCCACACGCTGCTTCCTGGGCAGCCCACTGCTGTGATAACCCTTTTACTGAAAGTAGCACAATGATGTTAATTACCTAAAGTGACTCCCTTATAGTCATGCATGAGCACAGCACAGCTGTGAAGTTGAACAGTGTGAAAGCAGTGGGCAACCAGGAACTCAGTGCCAGGTAGCAGTGTGTGGGGACAGTACCTTGCTCAGTGCCACCATTTGTAGTCCTGGGATTTAAACCCACAACCTTCTGGTCTCCCAAACCACTAGACCAACAGCTACCCCAATGTGCATGATGTAAAAATGCAATGTCTTATTTGTTGATTGACCACATGTATGTATGTATGTTTAGAAAGATGAGAATAATTGTACAATAGTTTAGAACTCTTAAGATTTGTGACATTAGACCTGTTACGTCATTTGGAATATGTTGGGTATTTTAGAGGGCTTTCACTCCTTGTCAAGCCTGAATCCAGTACAATTGCCATCACTTTAAGTTAAATTGAAACAAATTTTCATTATCTGCTCCATTAAGTAAACAATCACTTTAATCCTTTTATGTCTCTTTTTCACTCTACAGTGGACGAGAGGAGCCCAGTGAGAGGAGAGTCTTCACACGGTTAGCTCTGTCCGTTGCATATCCGTTTCTCTTCCCACCGTATACCTTCCAGATCCGAGTTGGAGGCCTTTACCTTCTTTATGGTCTCTTTAATACCCAGCTCCCCACTCCCAAAGAGAAGGTAAAAAAAAAAAAGCCTTGCAGCACTAATTGCTGAGGCAATTCACTGATGCACCAGTGCCATTCAAAGCCATGTCTGTTTGGTCAAGTCAAGTAGGCTTATTGTTATTTCTGCCATATACTTCATTGAATGGAACAACGTTCCTCCAGGACCATCGTTCAACACAAGAATTAAAACAGAACACCACAAGACTGCATAAGTAGAGACAGGACAAAATACACAGTGCAGAGAGTGCAAGAAAAACACAAGAGCAACAAAACAACAGGATAAGACAACATGTAGTGCAGTCGACGTTCAAGTAAATACAGTATTATGACTGAGTTCCAGTCATTATTTATTTTTTAAGTTTTCATTTAAGTTGTTAAGGCACAACAGTTTGATGTTTATATGAATTGTGCTGATTGTCACGAGCTGTATGCGTGCCCCTTCCTCCTAGATTCGTTTGGCTCTGAAGGACTGGAATGACCTGATGAAGTTTCAGCAGGATGCAGTTAACGCCCAGCACTATGACGTGGTGTATGTCCTGACAAAACTTCTGTCCGAAAAAGCCTTCATCTTCACCGCCATGCCAAACCCGGTAGGTGTATTTGCCATTTTTGTTTTTCATGTACAGATTCAACTCATCACACTTATACTAATAAATTAAATAATTTGAAGGGATATCAGTTTTTTTAACAAATATAATCATTTTGTTGTATTTCTTTGCACATAACTAAAAACAGTTTAACTCCAGCCTCATTTATAGCAGAAGTCAACGGGCAGTGGCTTAATCTTGACATATAAACGTTTAAAACACAAAATCGCTTAAAGTCAAGTAGGTTTATTGTCATTTTGACCATACACACACAGTACACTGTGATAACGGGGACCATGGTGCAACACAAGCGGAACAGAAAAGCACAAAATGCAGAACAGAGTTAAAAAGCAGAGTTATACAGTATAACACGATTTTAAAACTTTAGCCATTATTGTCTAACAATGCAAGTGTTAGGTTGACAAAGATATCTGTCTCTCATATCCATGTGTAATCAGATAAAAATCTATAACAACAATATTTATAATGATTATAATGCATTATGTCCCATTTCATCACAATATGCTTTTCTTAGTGTATCTCTAAAATTGTCAATACTTAATACACTTCATGTATCACAACAAGAGGGTAAAGTCTTGTTTAAATTGATTGTGTAAAGCTGCGAATTTAAATAATTGTATTCCAGGTTCTCAGTAGCACATGTATAGTAGCATTACGGTTTTTGTGTTCCAGTTGTATATATTTTTGCCATATAGACTGTACTGTAGGAGCAGTGGTCCACTATGTATGTCATACAGCACTGTATGGAAGGTTATTAAGATTCCCACAAACATTCTCTTAAATTGTGCTGATCTTTTTATCATCATTGGGTCAGTGGGTGCGCGGTGATCACCTCAAGTTCCTTCTTTGCCCAAAGCACTGCAAACTAGTAGCATCATTATTACATAGGTAGTGGTAGGATCCTAACACTTTTCCCTAAAAGTCCATGTGTTTTGTGTGCAGCTGTACTTTAACGTGAAGAGAAATTCGAAGAGGCAGGAGCTGTCAGAAGCGTTTGTCGATCGCCCGTCACGTCCACAGGAGCTCATCAGCGTGGACAGCCTGGAGGTGAGCCACTCGTACAGCATGGCAAATCTGAGATTTCACTGCTGAGATTGACTTGGTAGAAAAAAATACCTATGTTCTAAATGTAGAAACTGCCAGTACTTGCATTGGAGATCACGTGACTTACAAGTAATATAATCTAAAATAAAACAATACAATAACTTTCTAATAACAGGTATGTTATACCCCTGCAGGTTAACAAAGGTTTCTGCACAGCAGACTCTTTGGACTCTTGATGCAATACAGAGCAAGTTCTGTCTAGCTAACATGTTTTCTGTTGTCTTCATTCCAGAGAATAAATGAGAGCATATGCACCATCATTACTTGGGTTGCCTTACATCCCAGCTCTGGATGTTATTTCTTGCTTGTCACTTTCCAGGGCTCAGTCTCAACCCACGATTACTAGTAACGTGTTCTGACTTCATAAACATATGCTTCAGTGAAGCTGAATGTTGGGGTTTTTGTTAGTCTAAATTTGGACATCAAGATTTTCATTTTTACTGTAAATGGATACTGGTTCCGAGTATCAGTTATTGCTCTCTTTGATTCTAATAATCATCAGTAACAATCTTCATATTGGTATCAGCTCTGGCACCCAATAAAAACAACACCAAACACCATAAATCAAACCTGCCTTGGCTGATCAGGTACTTATGGTGTAAGAGGTACATTGTGTACATTTGATCAAGTGAACCAAGTGAATCTGTAAAGGCCACCTACTAAGGGCAGAAAATAGCTTTGTCACTGTATTACATTATACTTGCCGGAGTGACTAACCTCTCCATATACAATTTAGATCTGCCTACGCCAGCACTGCTCTAATTGAACCATGCAGATAATTAGTAGAGGGATATTCAGAAGTAAGTGTATTTTTTTGTATGTGTGTTTGTGAGACTAGGAGCTGGCTAATGTGCATGAGCACTATGAAAAGTTGAAGAAGGCAGTTTTGGAAAAGCCAGTTAAGCCTGAACTCAGCCTCATCAAACAGAACCTGGCAACCGAACTACACAACGCAGTTCTCACGTACTACAAGGGGCAGCAGAACCAGGCCGTAAGTGAAACAAAGAATGGAGTAAAACACATTCTGTTCTTTTTTTTTCAACATATTTATGTACAAGTCTTGTTTTACATTGTCATGGTTGTGTCCAAAGAGATCACTTATTCATTATGAAGCGGGAGGATACCATTCATGACGGTGTTTAAAAATGACGAAGCACATATCAAATGAGTACTTGATACTTTAATCCATTTTGAATGAAGGGAATAGTGATTTGAGACTGTTCTGTATAATGCTTCTGTTTTTTCCCTGTATAGGGAACAGTGATTACATTCACCTTTCTTTTACATTTTCTAATATGAGGATCATTAATTGTAATTCTTAATATAGTGTTCTGTAATGTGCTCCTGATTTTAAAATATAAGGAACAGTAGTAATATTTACTGAAATAGTGCTCCTTATGTTTCAGTATACGGTTATATTATTTTCTTTAGAATAGTGTTCCATATAGTGCATAGTGCTCCTGATTTTCCAGTACAGGAAAAAGTGATTATATTCTCTGTAACAGGGTTGTATGCTTTGATTGTCCAGTCTTTTGAAAGATGATTTGAGGACCGTTTTGAACACCATATTCAACTTGACTCAGGACGTGCACTCGTCTGTCTGTCTGTATGTCTCTGCAGGACTTTGACAGTAATTGTGAAGTGAGTGACAGAGGTGCAGGGGAAGGAACGTCAAGTCAAGATGAGGTGTGATTTTTCTCTACTCTCCCCAAATACATAATTCTTGGTTCACATGTCTTTTCGTGCTGGTGGAGGTGCAACACAGTGTAGTTTTTCAGCTCTAGTGTGTATTTGTGTTCTCCAGAGCTCTCGCAGAGCGCGTCTTCTGGAATCCATCAAATCTCGGTCTTATGGGCAGGCTGTAGAGGTATGTCAAACCAGCATATGTTTGCTAAATATCCTTGCATTTGCATGATTCTAGTATGAGTATTTATATCCTTGACACATGCGTGTAAAATTCACTCATCATATGTTTATTGCGATGGGGTGCTAAATAAGAACACATACACTGATCAGCCATAACATTGGAAGTGGATAACATTGATGATCTTGTTAGAGTGGTAAGAGATATGGGACAGCAGGTGAACAGACAGTTCTTGAAGTTGATTTGTTGAAAGTTGCAGTTTGACTATTAACCGCGGAGTAAAACATTGCACCGTTAAGTTAATGCACCGTTAGTTACAAATTCTCTGTATCTCTGAAAAGCAGCAATTAAATAGCTTCTGAAGTTCAAAACCTTTATATAATGTGTTTATTTTATGTGTTAAGTCAGTTGTGAAATCAATTCACATAAAATAACCATAATAATCGTGAAACTGTGATTATTTCTCAGACTATAATCGTACCTCCAAAATTTCTAATCGTTGCAACCGTAGTTGAAAGCAGGAAAAATAGGTGAACGTAAGGATCGAGGGACTTTGAAAAGGGCCAGATTGTGGTGGCTAGATGACGGGGCCAGAGCATCTCCAAACATGCGGGGTATTTCCCGTATGAAGTGGGCAGTAGCTACCAAAAGTACTCCATAAAAAGACAACCGGGGAACTGGTGGCAAGGCTTATTCATTCATGTGGGGAGGCTAGACCCTCTGATCCCACCCCCTCTGAAGAGCGACTGTAGCACAAAGGTGACAGAACATACAGTGCAGAACAGCTTGCTGTGCATGGGACGTTGTACCTGCAGACCAGTCAGAGTGCCCACACTAACCCATGTCTGTCACTGAAATCATAATAATCAGAACTGGTCAAACCTGTCCAATCCATGGAGGCTTCACTTTGTAACTTGCAGCAAGTGCTGCTATGCTATCACACAGCAAACCTTCGGAGATCTTGTGGAGACCATGTTTCAACAGGTCAGAACTGTTTTGGTGGCACAAGGGCAACCTACACAATAATTAGGCGGGTGATTTTAATGATGACTGATCAGTGTGTATATAGATTATATGTACAAATATTGAAGACAGGGAAGTGTCTTATAATCCTTACATGTTAAATGAACTTCATTTTTATATATATGTACTGAAATGAACTCTATCTTGTCATCAGGCCTCTAAGTCTCGCCGTCACAGGCAAGTAGAGGTGATCTCAGCAGCCACAGAGACAGAGGCCTCAAGAAAAGTCTTGAGGTATAGGAAGAAAACGTATTCTCTCAAAGAACGGACACAATCAAGCTTTGCAAACCAAGGCAAGTCCTATCCACTGTTTCATATTTCTCTTATACAAATGAGCCAGTGGTGTTGAGTGGCATTTTTTGTAATGTCCAATAGGAAGCCAGAACAATGAGATGATGGGTCTGACCAAGTTGTGGCACCTGACTGCCGTGGAGGCTGAGAAGACTGGAGGTAAATGTACTGGGACCAGTGAGAGCGTGGGATTAGCTTGGTTACAATGTTTGGTTTTCCTTGTCCTTCACAATGTATTCTTTCACTCTGTAGATACGAAGAGAAAACGATTCCGCTGGAATTCAGACCACGTGGACAAGTGCTAAACGGCAATGCCTGACTAGACAAGGTTGTGGCGGGTCAAGCCTTATTGGTCATTCAGTCGTTATCTGGTCCATATTCTGGACCTGTAGTGTTTGGTCTATTACCTTGAGCTTTTTTGAGACCTTTCCTTTGAGAACAACTTAAAACACTGGTCATGTATAATTGAAGACAATGGGCATTTCCTTCAGGTATTTGACTGTAGAACAACAGATGGAAGTGTTTAAAACTAATGTGCGTTGATTAATATCCTCAGCAGAACATGGGCTAAACAAAGGACCCTTCTGCTGGAGCACTCTGACAGTCGTTATCCTCAGTGGATTTAGGAATACCATTGGCCTGCCCATGTTTGGAAGAGAAGGCAAACAAAAGGCCATAGAGATGTATTCTTTAATTATGCGGCAGATGAAACCCTCACCAGTATATAACAAAGACTGGACTTTTATCATAACTTTTTTATTTGTTTTATTTATTTATGTGTGTTATATTTTAGCGACTCAGTGACAATAGAATGCCAGTTCATAAGATAAAAGGTGTCTTGACACCTTTTCTAGGTTTTTATATCTTGTTTTATCTAAATAGGATGAAAATACTGCTGTAAAAAGTTAATTCTGATTGTTGTGACAAAATGCTGTTTTCTAGATAAAATGTTTGTAGAAAAGTCTCTTGTCCTCAATTTATGGCGCTGAATTATATAATATTATATTTAATTTTTTATTATTTTGTACAGTTTCATCCACATTATCCCCATACATTATTTGCTCATTCCCATGCATGTGCTGATATTACTTCATGTTGATTAGAGCTGGTTCCCAATCCATGCTTTAACCACCCAGCTAACTTTAAACTTAATTTGGCCGAATCTTAGATATTCCGCCTCTTTACGATGCACTAACATCATGTTTAAAATGAATCATAGCACACACAAGCAGGACACATGTAAATATAGATGTACACTTGATTCTTTGAACCTAGGAATTTCATGCAGTAAATAGTGTCTGTTCTAAACATGACTGATGAAGCTGAAGTGATGAGTTAACAGCCAAGACCGGAGGGATCACATCCCCACTGCAAGTGTCCATTTGTTAATAGTCAAATATAAACACCTCAATATAAAGAACACGTCCTCACAAGGTTCTTGCACTAACCAGCCCTCCAACTGTTAAAGCTTACTTAATATATTTGATATTTAATTCAGTCTCCTTTTTAATGAGGACAATATTCTTCAAACATTAAATAAGTAAAAGAGGTGACTAAATCATTTAAACATGGCCTCATTCAGCCAGAAAAGACCAGGACTTGCAACATACACTTTATGGACAAAAGTATTGGGACATACCTGTTTTTCAGGCAATTTTAATGATTCAGCCTACCAAGACAATTTGGACAACACCATAGTTCCAACTTTGTGGACACAGTTTGGGGAAGAACCTTTCTATTTCAGCATGACTGTGCCCCAGTGTACAAAGCAAGCTCCATAAGGGCATGGCTGGATGGGTTCGGTGTGAAAGACCAAATCCATATTGAAGTCTATGTATTTAAAACCAATTTCATAAAAAAAAAAAAAAAAAAACTATTAGTGTAATGGTCTGGTGTCCTGATAGTGTAGCAAAGATGACCCGCTAGGTAGATCATTAGCATGTTCATTTGCATGTTGCCTTGCGAAATCCAATCCCAAAACAATATAACAATATGTTAATTAATTCAACATTGCTCTGCTTAACAACCAATCACGAAACAAAATGCAAATAAACGTTACTTCCTTCTGTTTATTATTAAAATTAAAAAGCGAAAAGCAGAATGCGAATAAGTTTGAACCCATCGTCCAATCGCACAGCGAAACGCAAAGGCGTGTCGCATCGCATCCAATCACGAAGCCAAAAGCAGAGAAAACGATACGAATGCAAATGATGTATCCAATCACAAAAAAGACGAATACAGAAATGCAATTATAATCCCAAATTGAATCATCCCGTTGCAAAGCAAAATGCAAAAATTGTTCGCATGATAGCCAATCACAAAGCAAAATGCAAAAGAAATCCGTGTGGTAGCCAATCGTAAGATAAAATGCAAATTATATGTAAATGAGCTGGAAGGACTCCACCGAGACTCTCTTTCGGGTGAGGGTGGGGCTGTCTGAAGCCAGGAGAGACTCTGAGGGAGAAATCCTGCAGTAGTCAGAAAAAAACAGAAGAGGTGATGCAGGACGAGGACATACCGAACCGAGCCAGCACCATTGCATCAGGAGCGGTGGAGCCGAGGGTTGAGTGAACTGAGACCGATCCGCGGGAGCGATGGCTTCTGACAGTGAGTATCACCCCAGTCTCCACTTCACCCCAACCCGGTCTCCTCATGTCCTGAGGGAGTTCTCAGAAATCATGGGCGGCGAGTCATTATGTCCCTCTGATTGGATCTTTCATCAGACTGTCTGATAGGGTTAATGCGGTGGATCCATCCATCCATCCATTACAGTAGCAGCAAGGAGAGGAAGGAGAGGAAGGAGAGGAGGGGGAGGAGGGGGAGTGTGTATTTGAGGTAGTTTTCAACACAGTTCAATCATATAACTGTCCATGATTCATCAGAGAGCCTGAAAATGGATATAACGGTCTGGAGTGTGTGTGTGTGTGTGTGTGAGTGTGTGTGTGAGTGTGTGTGTGTGTGTGTGTGTGTGTGTGTGACATTCTCAAAATACTTCAGCTGTGCACCCAGCTGTGTCGAAGTGCAGTGTTGTCGAGAGGGGTCGCTGGACAAACTCTCTCTCTCTCTGTTTATTTATGTCTGTTTATTTCACTTCAGATTACTCTTTATTGTCTGGGCAGATAACTGTAAACTTAAATATAAATATTTAATTTGTGTTGCAAAGTTTGGAAACAGCAACCACAACAACAGTAATAACGATAATCATAATAATATGGCATCAACTCTATAAGAATTAGGGGTGTGGCGATCTAGTACAGGGCCAAATCACTGAATCTTGTTCTCGGAAAAAGCCTAAACTATCATATAAATGCTTAAATATATGAAACTAAGTCATAGAAAGAGAGACATCTCACAGATGAGCAGCACTGCTGTGTCTCAAACTGCTCCCTGTTCCTTACATAGTGCACTACTTAACAGTCTCCTTCACTCAAACATTGTGTAATATAAACTTGTAAACATGTATATTTTTATATGTTTATCAAATAAACAAGAGCGACTCGTGACTCAGCCATATTCACAGAGCTCCACAAGCTGCTCTGTATAGGTTTAGAAACAGAGGAAACAGGGAGTGAGTTCAGATTCCTCTAAACCAATGTATTATTAACAACTTAGTAGAAGACTCGAGGGAAAAAGAGGCATTATTGGACTTTCATTGGTACTGACAGGTATACAAGGTTGTGGTATCAGTATTGATGTATCAATATAAGTTGTATTTTGCCACAGTTTACCTTTTATCAGAATACTAATCATGTGTAATTAGTTTGGAGAAATTTGTTGTAGTCTTGTGTGAGTTGTTGTTTCTTCATTTGCCACACATTTTCTCTTGGAAACAGTTCTAAAGCTTAATAATAACTTTGAGTGACCTGTGGAAAAATATTTATTTTTGACCAAAACCGAAAATGAGGAATCATTTGGCCGAAAACCGAAACACAGAAATGAAATTATACCAATTTTTTGTAATATTGCTGTTATGGCTGGGACTGTGTGTACTCAACGCAGAAGTCAAGCATTGTCATTGCATAAATTAATATTCATGGTTCAAAGAATAAATCAAAACTATGAAAATATTTATTTATCATTCAAATAATGCCCAATAAAAAATACAATTTGAAAATAAAATATTTTACTTGGCCCCACTCATGAATAGCCTGAAAACAAACTATTATACAATTAAATATCTTCTCTCAGAAAACAAGTGAATTCACATGCATTTTAACATTCTGAGTGAAGTGCATGAACAGAGTGCATTTAAAACAAGTGCTTTAAACATTATCTATAGGCCTATAACAAAATAGTGTATTAAAACAAAGATTGGCATAGCCCACATATTAACCTTAATCACTGGAAAACTTTCTTGCCTTTTAAAAAATGTCTGCCACAGACCGAGTGGGTGTGCTCGAAGGGTGTGGCCTCTTCTGGCAATTGGAATGTTTTGATTTTATATGATAAATTAATCCAGATGTTGAACAAGTCTTTGTGGATGGTTGCAGTTGTTGATTGTGTCATCATTGTTTCTGTCTCGTTTAAAAAAAAATCAATTTTCGGCTGAAAATTTTTGGTGTCCGAATATATGTTAGGTTTCTGAGGTTTTATATTTTATAGTTTCAAGTATTGAACTGAACAACTTTGCTTTAGTTTTTAAGAACTGCTGACAATATTTTCCCTAATTGCCAAATAAAATATTGTTCTTTAAAGCATCATTTTAAAGTAAATGACAAAACATTAAAATAAGAGAAATGATGCAGTGTTTACAGAACTGGGATTTGATTCAGGTGATCACTAATCAGTTCCTCATAAAGCAGAATGAGGGTGTAATTTAAGAGACTGGTATGGTATGGAATGGTTGTTATACTCATACAGATGCTGATTTAAAAATGCATTTCAGTGCTCTGTTATTTTTTTCCAGATATATATATAGTTTAGCCCTACCCATTCATGTTGACATTTCACTGACTGTATTGTTGCTAATTAAAAAATCAGCCAATCAGAACAAATGTTATTTGAATATCAGCCTTAAAGACACAGTGCCAGATAACTGTTTATTTTTTAATGATCAGCACTTTATTGAGCATTTAGCCACATACACAGACACAATAGGCAATGCTTATTTACATTTGAAAGCCAGAATTATAACAGTAACAATAATAAATGCATTTTATTGTTAAAATAGTAGCAATGATGCATTAAGAAGAACATAATGAGAATTTCATTAACAAAGCACAGCAAGGGGAGGCAATTACATTTTGATATACTCATGTTTGTGTCAACCACACAAACATTATAAAAAGTGAAAAATTTTTTATATAATACAATATTAGGCCCTTTAAGAATCAAAGTATCTCAGTCTTGTCAGTAAATGATGTTCTTTTGCACAAGTATCTTCCTATTCATGGTGACGGTGCTCTATCAAGACTCCTTTTTCTGCTGCTTAACAGCCGTGATGCAAACACATCACATCATCCTCCCTTCTCTCTAATGGATCTGACTGAGTCTTGAGAGGTTTGCTTGCAGTTCTCCTATTCATTCATTTACAGTGTATAAAGGGAGGACTGGACTGATAAGGCAGTGATGATAAGAGCTTCAGCCTGTCCTGTCACGACAGTTAACGTTCCCTCAAACAAGCTTCCAATTACTGGACCCACTATGGAGAATGCATACATCATATTCAGATTCACCATTTAAATGAAAATGTCAATAGATTATCTGTTTACCACCCAAAAAAGATCCAATCTGGAACAAGTCCAGTAATATTGCACAATATCATTTTACACACACACACACACACACACACACACACACACACACATGTAGATAGATAGATAGATAGATAGATAGACAGACAGACAGACAGACAGACACTGTATGTGTGTATATATAGGTGTCTGGATGATCAGACTGATGCGTCCTTGTAAATCTGGATATGATTTTTCATGCTGTCATTTCTCTGTTGGACCTCTTACCCTCCTGACCTTCAGGAATGCTGCTCCTAGCACCAAGGTGTGATTTTGGTGCTGGCAAGTTTGCTCATTGTTATGTTGGACATGTTTGGATTATGGGATACACACTTGTGCTCAAATTCATTAGTGCTTTTTGAACTGGTGGATGGCTAGAACAAGTAGTTATCCTCCTACTTCTAATGTATTCAAGCAATTCAAAGAGGTGCTTTTACTGGCCTGGAGTTAAGAACTTATACTTATGACATACAGTTGTCTATAAATATGGAGGTCAGAGGAGCAAATCAACTTATTTGATCCAGTTTATCATGAAATCACACTGAATCAGCCATTTTAAGATTGAATTTCCTATGTACTTTTGTCTTAAATTTTGTTATAACTTGAATGAAAAAATCTCAGCTCAATTGAAGTCAGTGAAGCTCATAAGATCCTAATGGACATTCATTTTTTAAAAGGTGAGACTGGAATTTGCTGGAATGGGAAATACAAGCATTTATTTCATATGCAAATGCGATAAGCCTTGTTTGCTGTGCATTCACTCATATTTGGATGGATGGATGGATGGATGGATGGATGGATGGATGGATGGATGGATGGATGGATGGATGGATGGATGGATGGAT
>JBBJLR010024876.1:0-12934 GCA_037577145.1 Brachypetersius gabonensis
CACACACACACACACACACACACACACACACACACACACACACACACACACACACACACACACACACATACAAACACACACACACACACACGCACACACACAAGAAGAAAAAGCACAAAGCAGCCACTGTCATGCGACACACACATACACACCATAAATCTTTTCCATTTTCCATTTTTAGACAGTTCCTCCCACCCAAGAATAAAAAAAAGTTCAATCTTTGGGAGATCTCAAAAAATCCTGTGTAAAATTCACAGTATGAATAAATATGATTTGAAATGAATGGCACAGTTTAAATGTTGGTGTTTTATGGGCCAAGTCAATTATCATAGAGCACAGAGAGGAATTTCTTTCATCTGTGTTCTTCAATTCTCACTCTCTAAACACTTAATGGACATTTTTAAATCACTTTCTTCTACTGTGTTCTTAATAAATCAAATAAATAAAAAGTAAAGAAGTTCCTCCTTTTGGGTTTTTAGTTTTTTTGTTGTAAAATGTTCTTTTAATTTGTCAGAATTGGAATCGGAACTTTATCAAATATATTCAGGAAAATTCAAAAATTAAATGATATGGCAAGTTCTGGTGTTGCACCTGTGTTTGTGTGTGTGAGAAAGAGAAAGATAGAGACAAAGAGAAAGATAGAGGGAGTGTTTTGTTGTAAGTCCTCACTGTGTAAGTGTGCAGTTAGCTGCAGGGGACCACAGCAGGGGGCTGCTGTGAAAAAACCCCCCAACAAAACTGAAGACTTAAAAACACTTAATCAGGCCGTCAGTTAAACACAGGGATTTACACAGAAGGATCCATCACTCTCTGTCTGTCCTTAATGCCCTCAATCACTCCATTATTACAAACAACACCTCCCCCCTCTTTATTCTCGCTCTCTAAATACCTTTCCTTGAGCAGTGAAGTGTCTAAAGCCCCCCATTCAGCAAGAGCAGACAAAGGGGTCAGAATCTGTACCTGTCCATCTGAGGGCCTCCTGACTGCTCACCAGGCTCTGACCTGCAAAAGCATGTGATGAAAGGAAGTGTTTGCCATTTTCCCATCAAACATGAGAGGGGCATTTATATCGTATTTAGAGGGACATTATCTCGTATTTAGCTTTTAAGGACATGAAAATAAGAAAAAGGCCTCACCTACAAGACCTTAAATACATTTATAGTGTTTGTTTATGTAGTGAACCCACTCTTGGCACATCCCCACAGGTAAGTAGTTCTGTCTACATACAGCGCCACATGTAGACACAGGATTGTGGATAGAGTACCACGGGAGAGTAAAACACACAGCGCCACCCATTAGGGAGAGAGAAAGCACGAGGGGTTAAATAACCTCAAGGAGAGAGGGGCATGTTACCCCAAATAAATCCACACCAAAATTTGTCAAGAAAATAAAAAATCAACAAAAGTCCAAGACGTACCTCAACTGACCGTATTGACCAAGAGTAGAAAGAAAAAGACAACCCACAACCAATAGTCCCTCAGGCATGGGGCCTTTGACAGTTCAATAAAGACCTTGTCCTTTCCCAGCTTCCCTTATAGTTACTGAACAATTAACTTCAGGATATATGAAGGATGTTGTGGTCAGGATTGAACCACAGGACCAGCAAGCTGTCAGTCATAAACCTATATGTACTGGTGTTACAGTGAAAGACACTTGTGTGAAACTGTCAAATGTGTGCACATCCGTGTTTGTCTAACACAGTGGCAGTGTGTGCGGTGAGTGTGTGTGTCCGTGCTTTTATCTGCTGTACTGTTCACACAGATCAGTGTATTCGCTGCACAGTTCCTCAGAACACAAGGTTAACTCTAACAATGTTTACACAAAAAATACCTTACTCTATTTGTGTGCATGTGTGTGTGGGAACACACAATAAATCATCAGCGGTTTTGAGATAAAGGAGGCGCTGCTGGTGGTGCACATCACCAACTGATGTGACAGTTTCCCCTAAAGCCACAGGCAACTAAGTGCCCACCTCTGAGAGATCAAAGGATGAAGAGCAGGAGAAGTGGAAAGAAAGGAAGAGACCCAAGACAAAGACAGATGGTGACCATTCTCTTGTCCATCAGGAGAGAATGTCCGGTCCGCTTTGGTAATTTGAAGGAGTACAAAAACACACTTGAGGAAAAACAGGAACAAAATAGGCCTGAGTAAACAGACTCACACACACACACACACACACACACACACACACACACTCACACGTTCTCTCGTAATTGCCTTTACTTAGTGTCTCTCTTTTTCTACTGATGGCTCTCTGACACCTCACTTCCACAGCAGGACAGGAATGAAGGCATGAACTGTGAACATTCTCCAGGTCTGAGGAATATCCTCATTCATTTAACTAACATCCATCGAAAAGCTGTGTCATCATGATCATGAACTAAAGGAGACGCACTTTTATTTTAGTTAATTCACAACTTACTCAGACAGTGGGCAGAGGAAAAGCAGAGACTGTTATAAGTATTCCATGTTATAACAAAAACACTCTTCATAAGGAATTCGTTTTGAAGAGATGGGGTAGTGGGGGGTTTATTGGTATTTCTCAGTTATTTTAGCCACACACAGATCTATCTGCCATGTCCATAATACCTGTACAGAGAAACTTTTGTCTTCTGTAAGAAAACCCACTTTGTTTATACATATATATATATATATATGGTTCTGTTAACTGTTTTTGAACTGACAACACCTCTGTTCATTTAAAACCAGAAGGTAGATGGTTAGGATAAACAAAATGACAGGTAAATTTAACACTTTCACAGATTTTGTAACAGGTTTCTTAACCTATGCAAATCTGTAATAAACAATGTGGTAAAATTAATTTATTCCGTAGATTTATCTCCATAGAAAACTAATTCCATCTGAATGGTACTGAAGAGTGGGTGGACATTATTAAGCTGTGATCCTCTTGCTTGGAGACTTTAATGCTCATGTAGGGGACATCAGGATGATATGGAATGGAATACTTGGCAGGCATGGGATTGGTCAGGTCAACTCAAATGGTATGAGGCTACTCACCCTTTGCTCAGAACATAACCTGACCTTAACCAACCTCTTCCAGCAAAAGACTAGATATAATATGTCATGGATCCACGTTCCAAACACTGGTACTTGATCGGTTATGTTATAGTGAAACGTTGTGACATCAGAGAAGTGCAGATAACTCGTGCCATGAGAGGCGCAGAATGCTGCACATACCACTGCATGATAATGGCCAAAGTCCACATGAACGTGTGTTCCCCTTCACTGGAAGCGTGGATCCAATGGGAGGCAGCTAGACTGTGCCCTTTCAGAGAACAGCAAGATTAGCCACTCCCTGGCTGAGAAACTAGGAGAGTTAGAACTCTCCTTGACTCATGGTCATGAAGGACCAGAACAGTATTCTGGTAGATGGGCAGAACATTTTAACACCCTACTAAATCAGGACTCTGATGCAGATCATACCACCCTGAATGAACTGCCAAAGCACCCTGTGAAGGAAGATCTCAGCCAATCCCCAACATTGGAGGTCTTGTCAGAAGTCAGCTCTTTGAGGAACAAGAACTGTCCTGGCACTGACAAAATCCCTGCAGAACTGCTAAAGCAGGGGGTTACCTCCGTGCAAGAACACTACACCAGTACATCAGCAAGGTTTGGGCCATTGAGAACATTCCACAGCAATGGAGAGATGCCAATATTGGGGGACAAAACAAAGGGGACAAAACCATATGTGGAAATTACAGGGGTATATCACTTCTTGCTGTTGCAGGCAAGGTCCTGGCCAAGGTAATGGGAACAACACAGGGACAAGTTCATTGCTTTTGTTGATATCAAAAAGGCCTTTGACACTTTGAAGAGAGATCTTTTATGGGATGTACTTCTTCGGATTGGGTGCCGCAGCTAATTTGTGAACATTCTTCAGCAACTTCATGATGGAATGACCTCTAGGGTGATGGGTGGAGGTCTAGAGTCTGCCTCTTTTCCTGTGCACACAGGGGTCAGGCAGGGGTGTGTCACCCAGCTTTTCCACAAAGAGATTGAGGACAGCAGTGGAGTGACTGTAGTCTACAGACTAGATGGCAATCTTTCAAAATCAGGAGGCTGCAGGCAGCCTCCAAACTGCACAGGATAAGGGTCCTTGAGCTGCAGTATGCAGATGACTGAGCACCTGTGTCTCACACCCCACAAGATCTTCAGGCTGTTCTGGATGCAGCAGTGAGGGCAAACACCAGGTTGGGGCTGACAATAAACATAGCCAAAACAGAGGTAGTCTGCCAGTGAAGTGCTAGCATCCTGCTAACACCACCTGTCTTCACTCTCAATGGTAAACAGCTGTCAGTGGTGCCATCATTCACATACCTTGGGAGAATTCTCTCTGAAGACAACAGCATCGACAACGAAGTCTAAAATCGAATCCGACAATCATCAGCTGCCTTTGGGAGACTCAGGCATCGAGTCTTTCAGAGCAAAAACCTTCATCTTCGCACAAAAATCTACCAAGCTGTCTGCATTACCCTTTTCCTCTACAGCTGTGAAACCTGGGTAACTTAAAGCCGGCACATGAAGTCCCTAGAATTTTTCCATTTATGTTGCCTTCAGCGCATCATGGGGATCACATGGCGTGACCGGGTACCTCACACTGAATCACACTAATCACCCGGCACCCGGCACTACGATGGCTGTGGCATGTCATAAGGATGTCCAATCAGTGGTTGCCTTGCAGAGTGCTGCATGGTCAACTACACCAAGCCCGACGCTCTGCTGAAGGGCAGAAGAAGCGCTTCAAAGACAAAATGAAAACAGCACTAAGGACGTACAAAATCAACCGGGGGGGACCTGGAGTACATGGCTGCTGACATTGTCAAGGGTGTTTAGAAGAAAGCCAGTTACTAGAGGATGAAAGGACAGATAGGAGACAGAACAGAATGTTCAGGTGGAGAAATAAACCCATGACTGCCAGCAACACAATCACCACTTTCACATGTCCCACCTGCAATAGGATCTGTGGATCCAGGATAGGGCTATTCAGCCACCAAAAAATTTAGAGGTCAGAAGTGGACGTCATCATCGGATTCAGTGGACAACCACAAGCAAGCAAGCAGTGTGTGTGTGAGTGTGTGTGTGTGAGTGTGTGTCAGAGAGCAAGAGAGAACATGAGAGAGAGAGAGAGAGAGAGAGAGAGAGAGAGAGAGAGAGAGAGAGAGAGAGAGAGAGAGATAGGCTAGATGGGCTACAGTTTTTAAAGTTAGTCTGAAGCTGAAGGGAGTGTTTGTATCTGTTTTTAGGGGACACCATCACCCTGTTTTTACTCATGGGGACCAAATATGTTGTAGGGTCCTCATGAGTGGGACTTGCGGGGGGCTTGGGCTGGTGCTGTGACAAGGTGCCTCCTGCTTAATTAAGCCAAAAGCTCAAGAAAAAAAAGTTTGACTCTTAAGTGTGGATTTAGCTGAATCTGTATGAATTGTAGGTGTGTCCACCGACTTCAAACACTTTATAAATAAAGTGTGTGAATAAATCACATGTGGTGGTAACTGTGCACTAGCAACAGGTTCATCAAACGTGATCATACATCAAAACGTCAAACAAATACAGTTGTAAAGGTAACCTGACAAAACAATCTCCTCACAAGAAAACAGCTACATATCACACAGTCATTTGACCAGGAACAAAAGTACCCCCTTCCTTCATTCCCCAAAGCAAAATGTGCCTTAATGTGACCACAGTATAAACTAACAAAGTGTCTAAATGTGCACACAACAGCTTATGCGAACTGTGTGTGGTCCCATTACTAAATGTAAGTGGGGCCTGGAGTTTTAAAGTCACAGTGAAATAGGAGGATGAGCAAACCAGCAGGCAGATGTTCTCTGAGCATCGATGTCATCCCAGTGGGCCTCAAAGTAACCAAGATCATCCCTGTGGCCAAGAAGCCTTCAGTGACCTGCTTCAGTGACTACTATCCCACAGCCATCATGGAATGCTTTGAGTGGTTCGTCATAAGGCACATAAAGTCTCAGCTGCCCCCCTTCGCTAGACCACCTGCAGTCTGGATGATGACATTACCACCGCCATTTACATGGGCTTTATGTGACACTTATGTGAGAATGCTATTCATAGACTTCAGTTGGGCTTCAACACCATCACGCCTCAGAATCTGGTTGGAAAGCGGAGACTGCTGGGCCTGAACTCTGCAACTGGAACCTGGACTTCCTGACTGGGAAACCTCAGTCAGTCAGGATCGGGTGGAACATCTCTGGCACCACCACGCTGAGGACGGGCCCCCCAGGGCCCCCTTGCTGTTCACACTGCTGACTCATAACTGTTAGGGAATGCACAGCTCAAATCACATCATACCACAACCGTGGTTGTTTCAATCAGCGGGAACAACAAGTTGCTGTACAGGGAGGAGGTTAGCATTCTTTTAACCACTCCTGTCAACGTGCATAGAGATTTCAGACTTTGCCGCTTTGCTAATAAATCCCATTTCACTAAGCTGAGAATGTCATTTTCATGCAGGTTGCTCATGACCTTTAAGAGTACTGCTGTAGTAGTAGCACTGTTCTGCTGAGATGGGCTCAATTCCCTGTCTGGGTTTTGTTGATATTTCATCAGTTTTGATATCTGAAAGGCAGAATAAGTCCACATCCTAATGAGGTCATCTCTGAAAAACAGTGCAGTGTTTTGTTATCGTAATAAATGGTAGTCAAGAAATTCATTTCAATCAATTTAACCCTATGCACAATAAAAATAAAAACAATCAACAGAAAGATGCTCACTTTGTTATTGAGCCAATTAGACCATATAGGTCTATCTGGAGTTAGGATAAAAGTTGAGAACCTAATACTACTATGTGATCATAAAGCATGTGACATGTGATTTTTATTATTTCATTAAAATTCTTTATTGTGTATAATTCTATGACATGTCTAATGAGGAAGGTTATGTATTATAAGCTTTTCCAGAGACCAGTTTTGGCCTGCAGTTTATTGTGGGGACACTATGGGAAGAAGGCATGTGGGCAGAGACAGTAATTACCTTTGAGGAACTTCTAGTAGTGTTTTACCATCCAACTGGTCTCAGTGTGAGAGGAGAGAGTCGATTACAGCAGTGTTTTATACTTTTCCTCATTAAATAAGATGCGATTCAGCTGATCGCTAATCAGTCCCTCATAAAGCAGAATGAGGTGTTTGTGTAGGAATTTAACAGACACTGGACTGGAATGGCTGTCACACTCATAGAGATGCTGATTTCAAAATAAACTCCAGTGCTCTCTTATTTTTTTCCAGAGTTGTATAGGGAGAAACCGAAGAGGTAAATATGTGGGGACACAGGGTCAGTATTCCTGAGACCAGGACTTGAGCCGAGGTCTTGTGGAGTCTACTCTGGGGGACTTACACAATGGTTTATGTATTACAGCTGAAATATTTCGTGATATATAAGATCCTTAAGGTTTATAGTCAGTATTCTCAGGTCAGAGTACAGAAGCAAAAAGCTAATACTCTATTCAATTTATTTCCATAACACTGTAGTAGTTTGTACAGTTGATATCTCAGTAAAATAGTAATAGAAGTACTAACAGAACAAAGCTCACAGTAACATTGGTTTTGATTCAAAAATACACTTCTACGGCTGAGCCTCAGGCCTTTGGACAGTCTAGGCATCATGTTGGGGAACACATTTCCCATCCTACATGTCTCCACTTCACAGTAAGAGAAAGTAATTCATATTTACGTTTTTTAGCAGATGCTTTTATCCAAAGCGTCTTCCACTCCGTAACTACCTGGAGCAATCTGGGGTTAAGGGTCTTGCTCAGGAGCCCAGTGGTGGTGTGCTGAAGGTAGGATTGGATTCGAGAGGCATGCCTCTGCCAGCATGCCTTTTTCCCATAGTGCACAATGTCCCTTTAAGGTCCACAATAAACTGCTGGCCAAAACTGGTATCTGAAGAAGCTTATACTACATAACCTTCCTCATTAGACATGTCATAGAATTATACACTTAAAAAATAATGTTAATGAAATAATAAAAATGTCTCATGCTTTATGATCATAAGAGGCAAGTATTCTACCCACTATGCCACCCCCACCCCTGCAACGCCATGTAATGTAAACTGTATGAAGAACAACAGCACCACTTACTCTTTTGTATACATTTGTATAAAGTTTAATGAGCAGAAATGTATTTTATTACTTGACACCATAAATATATAAATTACAGTTATATATTTTATTCCAATCAAGGCCATACACATTAAAAATAAAAGCTCAGTGATATTTATTGTTTTTCTCCTTGAATAATGGTCCCTGTTCTATATATAAACCTAATAAAAATAAAAAAAAAGAAGAAATGTTTATATGAATGGTTAGGGTGAAGGTTGGCTATGATACATTTCTAGCTTGCATTATAAATATAGCACCAATTACATCATAGACCTCTAATATTCAGTGACATGTTGGTGCCCTTAATACAAAAACAGCAGCAGTAATCCCTTAGAACACCCCATACACTCTGTACAAACCACACTGTCAGTTCTTTTATCTCATGTACAGTTTGCTCCCTTGCTTTCTTTTGCTTTCTTGAGTACTGCTCTGAGAGGATGGAAGAAATGTGCCCATGCTCCATCTAGGCAGCTCATCATTTTCAATCAGCATAAAGGAAGAGGAGGGGCTGAGGATGAGAAGTTTGGTTGCTGGGACGTTGAGTAATTAGGCCCAATTTCAGTATGTTTTTAATGCACCCTGTGGAATTACATTACACCTGCATTATACAAGTGGCTCCTCGGGGGAAGGGGAGCCATGCAAACATTTTGAGAAATGATTTATAAAAATGTTAAGCATTTAAAGTACGTTATTGTGCTGGTTATATGTTTTGTTGAAAAAGAAACTGCATCAGAAAGCAACTTCTGTGCTGGTTTTGCTACATTTACAGTTATATTGAACCAATCTCTCACTCGTTTGAGAGGTGATCTATCACACTTCACTAGAAACGACAATTAAGATGGACTCTGTGTTTGCAACAGAGAGGAGACAATGGCACAGAGTTAACGAGGACTTGTTAAGAACAGTAAGAAAAATGGACGAAGAAGTTCTTCTGAAACACATTGGATTTCCAGGTCATTTCAGGAGTTTTTTGGATTTATTAAAACCTCAAATTGATCCGGGAGTGTAGTGAGGCTTTAGTGCTAAATCAGTGTGTAACACACAGTGTGCTGAACCACCTCAGCCTCATCTCAAACATTCATTCCTCACCGGTCACTCTGGAGAAACGGCCCAAACACTGCGGAACAGAACAGTACTCAGGCTTAGAAAGCTGCTAGGTAAATACTTCAGGGCCAGTGTGTGACAGTGTGTGTCTGTGTGTGTGCGTACGTGCGTGCGTGTGCGCTTATGCGTGTGTGTGTGCGCAGGCGCGTGTGTGTGTGTGTGCGCGCGCGCGCGTGTGTGTGTGTGTGCGCGCGTGTGTGTGTGTTCCTATTTTTGCATTGCTTCTTAAAAATCTGACCATATTAGTGATATTACAGACTGTAAACTGTACTCTTCAACTCATAATAGAGCATACTCAGTCTTAGCTAGTAATTTTGCTTTGGAAGAGTGTGTGTGTGTGTGTGTGTGTGTGTGTGTGTGTGTGTGTGTGTGTGTGTGTGTGTGTGTGTTTCATGGCGAAAACATCAGTGAAATGTGTGTTAGAAGCACAGGAGTGGCCCCTGGTTCCCTTCTCAGAGGCCAGATATCCTACGTTTTGCAAAATTACAGTATAATCACTCCTTTGCTGCCAGCGTTTCTCAGCTCACTGCTCAGATAGCATACAAACACTTTCACCACAACGAAAGAACAAAACAATACATACTTCCTGCTGGGATATACATAAGCATAATATATATATATATTTTAACAAAAATAAAGCATCTTTCCTTTTCTGGTTCTTGCATCTTCTCTTCCCATCACACACTTTTCTCATCTAGTCTGCGAGATCGAGGATATGCTGTAATATAATGAGCGACGTTAACAGAAAGCAGTTTCAGGGAGAGTTGGAACAAAATGACATTGGTGATGCCGGCAGCCGAGACGATAACGGTCTTGTGAGGATTTTACATTGCTGTGTGTTTTGTGCTGAGAAAGAGAGCTGGAAGGAGAAGGAGAGGGGAAGTTAGAGAACAAAAATGGATAAAAAAAAAGAAAAGAGAGAAAGCAGGAGAAATGCAGAGAAAGAAAAAGGTAATTAGATAATGAGATATAAAAGATAGATAGAGATAAAGAGAGAAGTTTTGCATCTATAAATAGTTTATTCTGAAGTAATAACTGCATAATAATCAATCTTTTTCCCTCCTGGTTGATAAAGTTCGCTTGCAGATCCCTGGAGGAGCAGTTAGATGCTACAGGATGGAGAAGGTTCTAAATGTTCTAGAGCAGCTCAGACGGTCAGCCAGAGGGTAGCCGTAAGAACGTCCAGCAGGAGAGTCTTTCCGAAGCTCCTTTCAGAAACGGCGTCGTCCTCAGCCACACTTCGCCCAGGTCTTCACTGGGTTCTTCCTTTTTTATCTCCCTTCCACTGGGGTTCATCATCCCAAGCCTCGGAAATCTGATACACTTGTCCCATGCAGGTTCCTGTAGGTGCCCTTGAGGCCTGGTTTCAGTCCTCCAAAGTTCAGTGCTCCAAATGTAGCTACTCCAAAAGGCTTCCTCCTTGCCCTCTGAGTCTTAGATAAACTCTTCATCGCCCCTCCAGCCAGTGTATCATCATCTTCGTGGACTTCAGTGTTTGAAGGAGTTTTACCACTCTGCACGTGGGAAGAAAAGCACCTTTGGTGTTGGGCTGGTGATTTTAATCTCAGGTCACAGTTTGTCTCTTTTAGTAATGACGGTGGCAGTGGGATGGGGTCAGAGGTCAAGGCCACAGAGGTGTCCTAGCGCAGCGACCTCGCTTTAGCCCCTCCGTCTCTACAGTCCCTTTTCTGGCCTGCTTTCACCTCACGTCCGCTGGAAAGAGAAGGCAAGACTTGCCGTCAGCAAAAACAACCCTTTCAGTAAAGAGGGGTTTAAGTTTGGACATTAGCACTGGATCCGCCACACATTAGACATACTGTTAACCTTCTAGACCCCAAAGCGAGCTCCGCTGGACACTCTGCATTCGGTCAATTCTCACCCAAATACACAGTTTAAAAACCGTTTAGATGAGCAGTGAGTGTTTTTTTCACATTAATATTACTAAACATACTAAGTAAAACTAAAAAGCAAAATACGAACAACATTAAAGTAAATGATGTTATGTTCAGTATCTCAGTGTGTTCTTGTGGAAGTCCAGTATTACTGTAGTTTCCATCAGAAACCTGGTTTGACTCCATCAGTCCTTCATTAAATTAAATCAGGAGCTGCTGATGGAGTTTCACCATCCAAACAACAGCTGGAGGAACCGAAGAGGAACCTGGAACCGAACCTGTGTTCTCCTCACCAGCTCACACAAACTACTTTTACATACAAAACAAATTTTTTTATATATATTTTTTAATGCTTTCTTGTTTGTATTTATTCGAATGTTACATTTCTTGCAGAAAGAAATCTGAATAGGTCCTTAAGACATTTGCGCAATACTGTTAATATAATCATTTTCGACTATAATACATTTTATTATTTTTAAATACAAATATTACTAATTCACTTGGATATAAAGTGGGCACAGTAATCACTATAAATGACTTGCGTACATCTAAATACTTATTTCCATTTATAGATTTGCAACCTTATAATACAATGTTCAATTCCCCTTTCCTTATATCTCTTTGTTGATACTTGTTCCTTAATTTTGATTTCATATTAAAAAGGAAGCTTTTAATAAGCACCTTCAACATGTTTTTGTCAACAAATGTTGGATCTAATTCTGAAACTGCTCAGGAATCCACAGAGTTTTGTGCTGGGGTCTAAAGGGTTAAACAAGAAAGACAAGAAAAGATTGTAACTCATTATTGAAAGACCCTGTGCTTTGTGTGGTCATTTGATTCTTCAGAATTAAAGAAACCCCACGAAACACAATCACAGAGCAGCGAATGGGGCTGCTGAGGGTGAAAAACAGAAGCTATAAAACACCGTCACGTTTACGCTACAGACTTGACTGTTGATATTTCTGTGTCAAGTCACTGCTTAGCCTTACAGTGAAGTTTATGCTGCCGTGGCCTGGTTACCAGCCTAAACACTCCTAAGTTTGCAAACACAGAGTGTGATGAATGTGCTATTGTGCAGGAGTCCTGCAGGACTGTTGATGAGGAGCGTTTTCTGACTGGGACTTCAGTCAGACTTTGCTTACTGTGAATGTTCAAAAGAGTAAAAAAATAAAACTACATTTAAGGGAAATATATCATAAGAAAGAGAATTAGTTTGAAATCCAAATAGCCCTACGACATGTAAACACTGTTAGTATATTCACCTAACTGTAGTTTTTGAATTTCTAAAATCCACTAAATTACTATTAAACTATTACTATTAAACTAAGCTCTACTTTGAATGAATTGTTTTTGTGTTTGCATTTAATCCCAAACCGCCTAAAGGAGTTAAAGGCATTACATAGGGCGGCACAAACAGAACACAGGATATTCGGGAGGATACAGAAAGTTTGAAATGTGTAAATCAAAAAAATTATATTTTGATTAGTGGTGGGCCGTTATCGGCGTTAACGTGCTGCATTAACGTGAGACTCTTATCAGGCTATAAAAAAAATATCGCCGGTAATCTATTCACAAAGTTGGGTTGGGAGCTGGGTCTTTTAGCGCGGATGTATATCTACTGTGAAACAGGGACGTCACTAGGACGGAAAGACAAGGGGGGCTTAGCCTTAGCCTTAGCCTTAGCCCCCAGGGCTGTAGGAAGGGATTAGGGATCAGCCCTTTTCAGAAGGCTGAAAACTTTTCACCAAACCTTTCCTTTCACTTAAGGAAACAAGTAAAGTTAAGCAGTGAACAGTTATGG
>JBBJLR010024912.1:0-12933 GCA_037577145.1 Brachypetersius gabonensis
GGCACAGATGCACAAAAGCGCATATATATATATTATATTTATATTATACGTCTGTTTACAGTATAGTGTATACTGTATAGTTATAGCCTCTCTGTTGTGTTCCCCGAAAGTGTTTTTGTAATTTTATATTTTATTTTTTAGGCAAAGCACATTCAGAGATATTTTTATGTATGTTGGTTTAATTATCATGCAGTCCCCCCTTTTTTGATTGTTGAACTGCCTAAGTGTGTTGTCTGTGGATGTTGCAATTATGGCAGCCACTGTAAATGTATATGACTGGGATGACAATTACGCTTTACTTGACTTATTGTGGGTGTGCATTAAATGTTTGGGAACAATAAGAAATAAAATGTAAGAAAAGGATGTTGAACATGGGCCTGTTAACTAAGAGGAGGGGGAGTGAAGATGGAGGAAGGGGACAAAATTTCAGACAGGATTCTGAATAATATGGCTAATAATATGGCTGTTTCATCTTTGAGGTTTTGGAGGACTCCATTTACAGTTGACTCACTGCCAGATGAACCCCTTTCACACACGGCACTGGCTTTAACACAGGATACAGTAAAATGCTATAATGACATGCTAGGGTGATTGTCTGCTGTAGTCATACTTAAAGGATCATGACTAATGAGCTACAACAGGAAACTAAGCAGTCCTGTATTATTTTGGCCTAACTTGAAACGTTTCTAAGGAAAGGTGAGCACACCTAAAACACATCCTGCAAGCGCTCATCTCTTTAATTCAGCTCCCAGACATAAGTAAAGTCTGCTATAATTATCTAAGATATGTAGGATCTGTCAGTGGAAATTACTCGATTTCTTTAAAAGTAAAGTGTGTTTCAAATGTAAAAAAGACTTGCTCAATGTCTTGGGACACAGTTCACCACAAGCTTGCATTAGTTTATACCACCTGCGTTTACATATTAAAAGGCTGTTTAGTAAGAATGAGCATTTTACCCATTTCTTCTATTTAACGATAAATATTAAATACCGAATATTGCACTAAGAGGCTGTTTTATAACTTTAGGAATTACAATTAAATGTTTATATTTTTTATTGAAGATATTCACATCTCAATTTGAAATATGAGTATTCTGCAGCCTGCCCTGACTTTTAATTACTTTAAACACTGATCATTTGATTACTGTTCCCAACCAATCA
Organism: Brachypetersius gabonensis; assembly: GCA_037577145.1. NCBI lineage: Eukaryota > Metazoa > Chordata > Actinopteri > Characiformes > Alestidae > Brachypetersius > Brachypetersius gabonensis. The sequence continues at coordinate 1,161 of JBBJLR010024912.1, forward strand.
TCAGATACGTTCCGGATCAAAAATAATTCACAAAATGAGGAATAAAACCTATTTCTATGGCTTTGCTTTATTAGCTATTTGGTGGTTTTTTTTAAACAGAAATATTTAATCAGAAATATGTTATGCTCATTTCAAACTTAGTTACAAAACTGAAAATAAAATGATTTGTTGATTTGTTAAAAAGCAGATGTTGATTTGACTCTAGCTTTACAAGTATGAAGAACATATGTGGACTACTTAAGCACTGATGTATGTCTGGATAAGAGCATATGCTATACGCCATAAATGAAAACGTAAATAACCTCTCCCAGCCCACCTGCTGTACTTTCATAGCACACCAGGGGGCCGTGGCCTAGACGGTATATGGGGGAAATCATTTTTATTTTTAATGAACTGATTTAAATATCCAATGCCTAAAGCAAATGGAAGAGCAAGGTCAACAATAAATACACGAAGATGTAGGACTTCAGACAGCAGAAACCCTGGACAAGTCGCAAATCCATCACAAGACAGACACACAAACACACCCACAGTCACTACAAGCATCTCCAATTCGCACTGACATGAGGAGAACATGCAACCTTACACTGGAAATCAGCAAAGAAACTGCAAGATATTGCAGGTACCTGAATCTCTCCAGCTCCGTCTCGAGGTTCTGGACTTTCTTTTGCAGTGGGGTCACATGCTGGGCCAGATCCTGGATGTCCCTGACTCTCTTCAGTCCTGCAGCCAAAGCATCTCTCGCCTCCTCTGCCCTCCTCTTTATCTCAGAGCTCTCTCTTCTCATGCTGCCCAAAGCCTCCTCCAGCCTGCTCACCTCTCCGTAGGCCACCACCAGCTCCTCCTCCAGCCTCTGGTTGAACCTCATAGCTTCCTGCAGCTGTCCGTCCCGGGAGGCACGAATCAGTTCCAGTTCCCGCAGCAGGTCCCTAGTGTGTCTCCGGTTGTCTCGTCTGGCACTCCTGGGTTTTCCTGCTTCGGTTTCACCTCTAGAAGAGCAGCTTTGACCTTCTGCGACCTCACTGAGTCTGTGGGATGGAGATAGACGTTCTCTCTTTAGAGCCACCTCAAGAGCCATGCAGCGGGCATCACTACTCTGGAGAGCTGAACGCAGGTCCTCCACCAGCTCCCTCAGACTGGCATTCTCCATCTCCACTTGCTCCCGAAGTGCTCTTCGCTGCATATCCAGCCCTGCAGTGACCACAGGATAGATAATCCTTTAAAAGTCTGGTTTATTTATTACACATGCTTTCTTTTGGTACTTTTTAAGCCAATTTACAAAAGTTTAGAAATGAAGATCCCTTCATAACACATCAGAACATAACTTTTTCTGTTAAAATAATATCAGGCTAATGTATGTAAATTAACTCTTTTCTGATTGGCTGACCTGTATTGACCCTGTATTGCCAAAACACTTGCAGGGGCTACACTGCTGTAGGCTGAATATGCAAATATACGTAAATGTTTGATTCTTCATGACCTATTGCTCAAATTTTAATTAAATCTAATGTAGCAATGTAACAAGATTTTATTAGACATCCATTTTAGCCATTTGTACTTTGAGGCATATGTAAATTCTGTATAAAAATTATAAATGAATAAGTTATGTTATAAGAATAGTTTTTTCGTCTTGTCTATATTTTTACTTAAATTAAACTAAATATTAGTTTATTATTACCAAGGGAAAAGTCGTAAGGATACACAGTTTTATAGACTTTTCCAGAATATGTTTTATTTTCAAACTTTCTGTGTTATTTCTGTGTTTTTGTAATCTCTCTCTTACTTTTCTTACTTTACCTTTTCTCTCTCTCTCTCCCTGTAATCTACACATATACTCTGAGTATCTTGAGTCTCCATGATTTTGCCAATAGAGGTAAATTGTCTTTATCGCCATACATTTCTAAATTCCAACGTGTCATTTCTTCCCCATTGTATCCGTACAGGACTTGAGATGAGCTAGGAGTTCATGAGTGATGGCATATGGAAGGGTAAAAGTAATGTATTTTTTTCTCTCTGAGCCAAAAAAAATTGCCTAAAGGCATATTATTCAGGACTGGTGGTTCTGTCCTGGAATAAACGCTGTTCTGTGCTCTTTTAACAGTTTTCCTGCTCTAACAGGCCCACCTCTACTCAGGAACAGTGTGTTGAGAGTCATGCGTGTAAAATACTGTGTAATCATGTATAATTATATAATTCATGCAAAATTATTGGTGTTCATGCAGAAATTATAATTCAACAATATGTTTATATTATTACACAATATTATTATGTATCCAGAGGTTTCAAGAGACCTTCTCAGTCAAAAGGCTTTAAAGTAGTTTGTCCAGCTTTGGTGCTCGACTCCTCAGGAAAGGCTGTAACCCCTGATGTTGGAACATTGCTGTGACGATGTGATTGCGTTCAGTCACATATGCTTTGCCAGATGGTTAGTTTTGGGTCTGGACCAACTCATCCCAGTGCTATTAGATGGCAGATCTCAAGGCTGGATACTTTTGGATGGTGTACTTTAAATATTTACATGTTAGGAGTTTTAGTAAGGAGTAGTGCAAATGCTGATGTGACAAGCTATTAATACCCTTGATTGTGCAGAAAATCGTGACCATATGTAGTGCATGCCAATAATTGTAAGACTTAATTCAGCCTGTTCTGCCGGTGGCCTTGTTTTTCTCCAGATGAGTTTCCAGTTTATGAACTCACCTGCCTCTTTGCTCAAACCGTTTCTCGCCCCATAACGTCCACTCCGTGCGCGGTCCTGGTTCAGGTCGAAGCTGACACACCTTCTCCTCCTCATCCTGGGCCACCTCAGATGTATCTCCCTCTCCACCAGTTCCGTCTCCTCCGTAACGGGGAGTCTAACTCCTCTTTTCCCGTTTCGGGCGGCAAAAACCCCGCAGAGGCGCGAGTGGAAGTCCCTGAAGGAGAGTCCCGCGGGGAGCCCGGAGCAAACCACTTCTGTGTCCAGGCTCAGACAGCCACACAGCAGCCTGAAGTCCTCCCTGGACACCAGATCTCCCTCCCCCGCGCTGACAGCCAGGTGGTGGAAAACCTCCTGCAGGTACTGGTCCACTCCCAGGGCCAGAACCACCACCTCGTTACGCACGGTGGGCTCCGGGCTGAAGTGCTGAGCCAGGGCGCAGCGGAGCCACTCGCTGCCCCGCGCCGGACGGATCGGAGCGTGCATCTGTGCCGAGCTGTTTCTCAGAATAAATAATAATAGCAATAATAATAATAATGAAAGCTACAAAATATCCTTACTTGGTCCCCTGCCCAATGCCCTAATAAAATCCATCACTTTTGAAAAAATCCATCACTTTTAACATGCGACCATGCAAAGCATAACGTAAAGCTTCACTGCCTAATATAAATCAGAAATACAATCTAGCCAATTTGACAAGAAACACGAATGCAAGGAACGAGGAAGCAACCCCGATCGAACAAAAGCCACCTTATATATTTGTAAAACTGTGAAACGTGTAAAGAAATGAAGTGATACACCTAACTCCTACAGTTTTCCCACTAGGACTAATTCAAACTCCACCCTGGCTGAAAATGCATTAGCCAATCGGATGCCTTGCCTGAATCATTTTCGTTTTCACAAATCGTTCGAACCGATTCACAAGACTGAAGAGCGTAATAATTAATCCTATGGTCTTTAATATATTACCTCAAGATATTAAAGCATTACAGAACGAAATTACTGTGCAGGAAGTAACAGAAGGATGAGAATAAAATTAGAATTGTTGAATCAGATTCACTGATTCACTCTTTTGAATCGGTTTGCTGAACTGAATCAAACCTGTCATCTCTTTAGTTTACAGTGACAGTGTTTCTGTATTCATTACTCAGTAGCCTACTATTAATAAGATCTGTGGGCTTCATAAAGACTGAATGCTACCCCCATTAAAAAGTATTTTAGTTTGAAGCCTATAATGAGAAACATAGGCTTCAGAGTCACTGTTCTAAGGCTGTGAACTTATGTATATTACATAATTCATCCACAATTATTGTTTTTTGTTCAGAAATGAAATTACACATGTTTAAATTATATTATTATGTTATCTGTATGTGCTTCGGAGAAGAACATTTTCTATTCCAGCATGACTGTGCCCTAGTGCACAAAGCATGCTCCATAAAGATGTGGCTGGGTGAGGTCGGGTGGAAGAACTTGACTGGTCCACACAGATTGGTCCACTGACCTCATCCCCATCCAACACATTTGTGATGAACTGGAACAGAGATTGTGAGCCAGACCTTCTCATCCAACATAAGAGTCTGACCGCATAAATGCTCTACAGAATGAATGGGCACAACTTCCCACAGAAACTCCAAAATCTTGAGGAAACAAGCACAACTCCATAGTAAAGTCAAATTATTTGAATGTACAAGGCTATTAAAGTCCCTGCTGGTGGAATGGCAGGTTTCCCAAACGTTTGTACATACAGTATATATAAATTCCTACATGTTTCTCAGTGTATTGATACAACTACATGCGTTTCTAATTCAAAATGCACATTAATATCTACAGCACACATACTAATTTTGACAAAGTACATTATTACACACTCATACAATCAAATATAACAAGCTTAGCAGGACGTGTTCCTAGTTCATCCTTCTTTAGTATTTTCCTCCTTTAAGAGAGCAAAAACAGGTTTTCTTTACCTGGGAGGATCAGTTGTGTCAATATTTAAACAAACATAAGGTGATAGATGTGCACAACTGTTTACAGAAGACTGTTGAAAGGCTTTTTAGAATGCAAATACTTTTCTGAAACATTAAGAACACTGGAAAATTAAAATTCATATCATTATATAATTCAGACCATTCTTTCAATATTACATCTTTTCAAAATAGATGTTTCCAAACGATGCTTGAGTCACAGCCTTTGTCTTTCGTGACTGGAAGCTGATGCTGATTCAGGTAGCTTCCTGTGAGTAACACACACTTTAATGACATGCGATACACTCGTCTTCTCTTGGCCATTTTCAGATGCCGGGAAAGCTCAGCTTAGCCTGAGGAAGAGCACCCAGTAACGTATCCCAACCCTGTCAGGCCTCTGACAAATCCCTCCATCCCAGGAAATCCCCCTCACTCTACATGTCTGTTTGTTCACCGCACCGTGTGCCACTTAAGGGTCATTTATGTCTCTTTGCCAAACCGCAAAACCCTGTTTATTTTCCCTGTGACTGAGAAAAAAAGGTACTTTCGTTGAAAGGGCTGCTCAAACACAAAGGTAAGTGAGCTCGGCTCATGACAGGAGGTTTCGATTTGAGCCCTTGCAGGATGAGTCACATGTACAGAGCCGTCAGCCATGCTTTTGTTGTTTCGTCTGAATCACAGGCAATATCAGGCTCCAGTACCACAGCGTCCACCTCTCCTCATGTTATCGTGTAGTGCTCAGTCTAGATCAGGCACCACGGCACCAGCGTGACCAGAGATCAGATTAGATGGTCCTACTCTTTTCTGTAGAACGTGTAAAGTTGCACACATAAGCCCAGATTAAAATGTGATTCTGCCGCCACGTTCTCGTCCAGAACTCTGCTTCATCTTTCTCATGGTGAATCAGAGTCAAGGCCAGAAAGAACATTTTTAAGAAATTGTTTGTTTTCATTAAGGAATTTTTGTGATGATATTTTTAATGCATTTTTAATTTTTTAACATGGTGGGTTTTTTATTTCAGAAGGTCATTTTTTTTATCTCACGTGTTGCCACTATAGCTTTTGTTGAAGAGAAACAAGTATTCCGCACTGTAATTTAAACCCTATAAAACTGGACCTTAGGAACATGTTGTGCCTTAAAGGGTACAGTTGTTTTTACATTTTTTACATTGTTTGTACCTTAAAGATTTTCTAGCTATCTGTTCAGCAGAATATCCAATTAGTCTATCTAGCCAACAGTAACTCTTTTCCTGGCTCTTTAGGCTGAGCATTCAGAGTTAATTTGCATTGAAGACCCATGTTTTCCTCTTGAAAATAAAGAAACATGAATGAGTATACCAATGACGCTGTGGCTGAAAATTACAGGACACTTTCTGGATCTTTGTAGATCTACTCAGCCTCCTCAGCCTCCTCTACCAACCTGCTGCTTGTGGTATAACTTTGTCTCTGTTTGATTCTTGGTTTTCATGTAAGTCTTAGCCTTGTTTCCAAATAGTGTATGCCTTTGTTTGTTGATGAGTTTAGATTTCTATCTGTTTATCTGTCTCTCTTTCTGTCTGTCTGTGTTTGTCCATCCATTCGTCTGTAATTGTCTTTTCAAGCTACTGTGGTGGGGTTGAACAAGTTTACAGTATAATGCCAAAAATCCCATTTTGGTTGCATTATCAAAGTTTCTTTTATTTTGTATAAGTGTGAAAGGTAAAAGTGTTAAAACTGATTGTTGTTTTGTCGTGTAATTGAGATTTTTAGATGTAAACATCTGAGTCAATTATTCAGTAACTTTTATGAAACTACAGTGTAAAGCATGCAGTTATGAGACTGAATGGAGGTCCGTTCAGGATTGAAAATTAGCACTTTATGTACTGATTGATCTCAGATGGGCACAAAAACTACAGCTTTACAAAGATAAACTGTACTCACTTAGTGATACTTTCCCATTACTTTCCATTCCTTCAAAGGACCCTCTCTAAGCTCCTTGATTAAGCATCATTACAGGCATCCCCGCCTCCTCCACAGATGTCGGCAATTATCAGATTCTACTTTTAGCCTCCCAGACAGATTGGTAAATAACATGTTCCAGGATGAATTGAACTTCATTGGATCAATGGAAAATCAGAAAGGGCTATTCAGTAGAGCAGGAGCTTGTCCTTTGTGTCCAAAACCCACAGCTGCTTCTTCAAAGCCTGTTTACTTTGCATGAAAGGGTCTTATTTGAAACTGAAAGGGGTTGTGGATAAATAGAGGTGCTATAATAAGGGGAGTGGAGTTGAGGTCAGAGTGGAAAAGGGAGAGGCCACAGCCCTGTTGTTGTCCACTATAGGGCAGTTACAGTATTAACAGAGTCGGAGTCTCAGCTTTTGTCTCAGCCAAATGTCTCCCTTTGAAGCAAAGGGAGTGGAGGTTAGAGGGCTCGCGAGGCAAAGTGTGTTTTATTAAAGAACAAAAAATGATCATTTCATGCTGAATGCACAATATGGTGAGCCTGAAATGTATGATTTGATAACCGTACATAAACAAAATGTTTTTGAGAGAAATGTTTTGGGTGTTCTTTTTTGCCATTTTCTAAAGCAGAACACCGCTTTTGTACACTGTGGGCCAGCTAAGGCTGTCACAGTTGTTCTGATCAGGAATGGTGTGCTTGAATACAGCTTCCGCACTTCAACAGTTGTTTTCAGTTCCAGAGAGATTATCATAAGGAGGTTTAAAGAATAGAAATCCCTCTTTGGATAATGGATCTTGAAGGTATAACAAACCTTTCAAAAACAAGTTCTTTGGTTTAGGTACATGAGGGGGGGCTTCTTGCTGGCAAATGCAGAGAAGATAGCTAATGTCACTGCAAGGAAGCTGAACAGCTTATCTGTCATTTTTAGCCTCCACATCAGTGTATTTCTTCATGGCTGTGGAGGGGATCCTTATGACTGCATGACATATTTGCATGCTGGGTATTGCAGTGAGAGAGCATTCATGGACAAAAGCAGAAACAGGACAGACAATCGTGAGTTAAGTCATGTCAAACTGATGAGGACAAGACCAAAATTCATGATAAATTACATATTCAATGTTAGTTTAAGGCTTAAATGTTTCTTTAAGACAGCCGTAACCCACTCAAACACTCTACTGAAGCTACAGGACGAAATACGTGAGAAAACAATGTGACAAAACCTTACAGTTTATCTACTCTTTCACTCTTTCACTTACAGTAGAATGGTGTGCACAATTAGATTCCTTGAAATAAAGGACTAGTAAATCTATTCTAATGCTTATCTTTGTTCTTTTGTTAGCATTTGGCTAAGCGTGACTACTTTTATCCTGTGACCTACTTTGATTCACATGGTGCTGTGCTGCATGCAGTGTTTGCCTCTGTTGTAGGTCCATTACATTGCTGCCCAGTGATGAATCAGTGATGTCTGTCCATGGCCTTCATCACTGGTCAGTTTCTGTCCACAGAGCTGCACTTGGTTGGGTATACTGGGGTGGTGGACTGCTCTGAAGCTACCATTAATACTGGTGTGTGTAAAACTCCAGAAACACTTCTGTGCCTGACACATTCATCCCTGTGCCACACACACTACCACGTCAGGGTCACTGCTGTGCTGAGAACATATACATATTAATGCTGGGCCATGATCAAAATGTTTAATCGCGTTCAATGGTTATACACAAAATGAAATAATCAATTCAAAAGTGGGGTATATGAACAAAAGTGTAATAACATTTGGTTTGCAAACACTTTAAACAAACAAGGAGCTTTTTAACAGCACCCTTTAACACAGTTATAGGACAAATATTTCTGTCTATAATATGGACAACAGTAATGGGACGCACGGCCCCCGCAAATCCAGACCTAGAGCTGCGTGCATCCATGAGCACAAAACAGCAACAAACTTTCAAAATGAAAAGATTTGAAAAAATCCTGCATTGACACACGATAAAATAATTGTGGTCGTTAAGTTAATAATGTGTTAAATTGATAATAACATGTTAATTTGCCCAGCACTAATAAATGGAAATGGGCTAATTGCTGGGGTAATCATCAGCAACCAACACTCCCCCCGCCACCCCACCCCTTTAGGTCTGGTGTGTCAAACTCCAGTACTGGAGGGCCGGTGTCCAGCACAGTTTGATGGTTCTCCTCAAACACATTCACCAAACCTGGCAATTAACTGACCAGGTGTTTCTGAGCAGGGAGATCACCAAAACATGCTGGACCACAGCCCTCCAGTACTGGAGTTCCACACCCCTGCTTTGGGTGTTTGAACTAGACTACTGCTAGACTCTAAATGTTTATATATTGCTCAATTATTATTATTGCCATTGAGTCGTTTATTTATGATTGTATTTATTTGTTTACTTGCTTACTTCCTTACTAACTTACTGATATATTTATTATTTCTTTAGAAAACAGCAGTGTGTTAACTTTTTAACTTAACCGACATACCCGCTAGGCAACAGCAACCATGTATTGTATTTGTTTTCCAAAGACAAAAACCTGCGCCAGTATTTCTCTGTATATAATAAAATTATATACCGTATATTATGCTTCTGTATTGTTGTACCTGATTTGCATGAGTGTTTGCAGCTGGATTAATTTTCATATGAAGAGAGAGAACAAGCCATCTAATCACACGAATATGAACTGAAACCCCAACCCCACCTCAACAAGCCTGACCAATTCATTGAAGTTTTATTCTGAGGCTGCTGGATTTGCTTTAACAACTGGTTTTTAGGTCTTAAAAACTGTATCCATTTCATTCAAGCATTAATGATTTTGTGTTGTTTGAAAGCAGGCAGAGAGACATGTCTATGGTAGTGACAAACGTTTGTACAGAGTCTGTAGCCACACACTTGTTAAGTGTTTCTAAAAATGTGGACATCCTTGAAACTTTCATTGCATCTGCTGTTTTCTGGGTACATGTACATTTCCCACCTAAATGTCTACCCCACAGAACACACACACACACACACACACACACACACACACACACACACACACACACACACACACACACCACATACCTGCACAGTTTCAACACTGTCTCTGTCTGTCCCCTCCCTGACCTAGAAAGTGAAGTAAGTCCCATATCGCTTTTGTTACATCTAATCTCTTTCCCAGCTAACACATGCCTGCTATTTAGAAAGAAGCAAAGCAGAAGCAAGCCAAAACACTGATTTTGCTTTTTTTTAGGAAAGACAATCTTTGCCCTTTAACTTAATATATGTTTCATTGCATTTCAGAACTGAGTTGTGAGGTATTGCTCAATTCTTTAGGGCCCCCTTGTGCTATCACTCATCATCGCTTATCTTAGCCGCACCCAATGAAAGCTAGGACCTTCAATACATGCATTTGTATTAACATGCACAAACCTTGTTATGGTGACAGAGTTTTATGACAGTGAGTTGTAGCGGTAAACACTGAAGCGATAGGCCTTGAAGGAAGTCCTGAAAAAGTGAGGAAGTGATCACAGGCTGGTCAAGATAAGAGATGTTTGACACCAATCCTGCCGGCCATTAGTGGAATGAATAACACAGTAAACACCATCAGTCTGTCAGACTGTGGTAAAGTGGTAAAGTGCTATGTTTTTCCAGTTAGGAGTGGTCAGCTGGGAGAAATCCATATTGATTATAATGAAACATTCCTGATCAGCAATGCACATTATTCTGTTATGTTTTTCAAGCCTGAAAAACTGTACTTCATGGTGACTGGAGTGTCAAAATGTTTCTTAGTTTGAGGGAAACATCTTGGAACATGTTTGGAACATTTGCAGGACTGTGCAAAATCTAAGGCACGTATCCAAATTGTTTAGTGTCATTTTGTTCAGAGAGTGTCATTCTGCTGGCAAATTAACATAAATGCAAACAAACAAGAAAGCAGTAAAAAAGTTTCTTGATTGTAAAAACGCAGTTGAGTTGGTGAGGAGAACGCAGGTTTGGCTCCAGATTCCTCCTCAGTTCCTCCAGTCATTTCTTGGAAATTCCATCAGCAGTTCCTGATTTTATTTAACGAAGGACTGACTGAGTCAAACCAGGTTTCTGGTGGAAATTACTGGATTTCCAAAAGGAACGCACTAAAACACTTTTGCTGTTTTGTTTTATTTATGCTTATTTACGTTCATTTCTAAAGCCATAGAGTCCTATTTTACATCATCATAAGATCAGAACGGTGTAAACTTGAGCCATTGGCCAAATAGTCCTGTATACACGGCGCCAGCGTTCCTGCAACACTGCCTCAGGGCAGTGTTCTTGTATCTAAAGCTCTGTGGTCCACAGCTGTAGTCACACATAATGAAATATCTGTACCCAGAGGAAATAGGACAGTATTGTTTGTGGATGTACAGAAGTAACAAAGCATTCATTATAGTAAAGAACATGTGTGAGGCGGTGGCAGACACTATAGGTACTTAAGAGGGTCTGGAGGTGGCTAGGATTATTAGGTCCCCTCTGTGCAGAAAGAGTGAGGGACACATAAAACAGGGACATAAACACTCAGGAGACGGCAGATGGCCTCTGTGTCCGGGCCTCAGGACTTTTACTGCCTACTCTCAGGAAACATGCTGACCTTCAGTGAGCCACAGTCTGACATCGCAAAATTACAAACTAACATTTGAATGTACCTGCTATGGAACAGTGTTGCAGTCCGTGGGCTATTTTGGGGAATAGTTCTCAGAGATTCTCAGAGTTGGTTGTTTTATGCAGCATCTTGGACAGACTGAAATAGATAAGCTGCCAGAAATTGTGCATTTCAGTGGATTTCTATTATTTCCACTCACTGAACATTAAAAAGGAACTTTGCGGTTTGATTATTATTATTATTATACCCTTGTATTTACAAAAAATCAATTCAATTTCTGTGTGAAAAATGTTGCACATTAACAAAAGTACAAAAAAAACCCTGATCATGTAATTTGCAATGGGTGTACATTATACACAATATATATGTATATGCATATATTTATTTTTAAATGTGTCTAGGAGCTTTTTGGCTTGATCGTTGTTAAGTACGTGTGTGGTGGGGGTGGGGGTGGGTGTGTGTGTGTGTGTGAGAGAGAGAGAGAGAGAGAGAGAGAGAGAGAGAAAGAGAGAGAGAAGGAGAGAGAGAGAGAGAGAGAGAGAGAGAG
>JBBJLR010024923.1:2500-12932 GCA_037577145.1 Brachypetersius gabonensis
CAGTGAACTCATCCAACCATGTGTTTATGGACCTTGCTTTGTGGGGAACAGTCATGCTGTTGTGTGTCCACAAAGTCGGAAGCATGGCATTGTCCAAAATGTTTTGGTCTGCTGAAGCATCATTTTATTATTAGGATACATTTAACTATTAGGATGAAACAGAACTGTAAGTAATGCTATGAGCTACAATATTCATTACAATTTGTGGTTATCTTTGGAACACATACTAAAAGTATGTACAAAATATGATAATAAAATAAAATCAATACTACATAAGCGATACATTAACTATTTTAGAAAGCAAACAAGGGTGTAAACAAGGGTGTTGATGTAACTCATGGCTCATAATTGAGAAATTCAAGAACTTTCCAGGGTCATACTGTTTATAACTAGAAAGAATATTGTATTACGATTTAAATGTGACAAAATGATTGTCTTGTTTGTTTTTCTCATTTTTATTACTCAGTGCAGTCGAGCTGTTAACACAGAATGTAACCTGAATGTAAAAGTGATTCATGGCATAACATTCATTAATTATCTAATCACATAATTACATTTACATAATTTAGCAAAATGACAGCAACAGCTCCAGTCTTCTAAGGGTTTGTGATTGACTGTTCAAAAAGAGATTTATTTAAAGTAAGTTATGTTCTGATAAAACAAGGGAGACCCATGAGCGTATTGTATTCCAGAACTTCTCATAGCAAGTGAATGTGCAAAACATCTATTTAATCTGTAAAAAATGAAGTTAATAAAAATTAGTGCAGCTTTAGCGCATTTTTGCTTATTTGGCAACTATAGGCAATGACTGTAAGGCTTTCAATACTGTTCTGTTCTTAATATATATTAAAATCTAATGTGATGTATGACTTCAGTGACACACACACACACACACACACACACACACACACACACACACACACACACACACACAATTACAAAAGCCCTTTTTCGGTCTGACTCACATAGCTGGATAAATGCCGTAGTTTGACGGGTGACTGACGGCTGGCGATGCTGCATGATCCATGTAAGTTGGGTTTGCTGCAGGGTCAGGATTAGGCGTTGCAAATCTGAACAAACACACACAGAGACACACGTGTCAGTTTTCTTACCACGACTCTCATCTACTCTCTTTCGCGCATGAGAAGTGTCTCATTAGCTGGGCTGTAATTGATCTGGCCTTGTCTTCCACCCTGGACATGCCCACAGCATGCAGAGGCCGCTGTAAGCACCTAATGAAGCTAACCATGCTAACTGTCCTCATGTATGCTACAGATGATCCTTGTGGCAGCGGCTACCCTCCTGCTGTATAAGATCTCAGAATATGAGGTCTCCATGGTGATGGCTAACTTCCCACTGAGCCAGAATGGAGAACTGAACCGTTGACATACTACCATGCAATAAAGAAAACAGGTTGGCACTTAGTCTTTCACTGGACAATTAGTGTGCAGGAGGCGCAGGGAAGGAGGATGGAAAAGCAAAGATCAAAGGTAAGAATAATAAGAGCTGACACTCACTCTGGCACCACTTGTTTGATCTGTGGTTTGACATAGCCGTCCACGGCTTTCGCTGCAGAGGTTAAAGACAGAAACAGACAGATAAAGCCACTTATTAAGAACCTTCAAATGTCAAATGTGTTTTTTTATTTTATTGGCATCCATTATTGAGCACTACTGTACATTTATAGAAACTTTCAATACATATGATTACTTTTTACAATAACAGGATATGGGTTCATTAATACACTACCAGTCAGAATTTGGACAAACCTTCTCATTCAATGTTTTGTTTTTGTTTTTATTCATTTCTGCATTGTAGATTAATATTGAAAACAAACAAAATGATGGAACACATGGAATTATGCTGTAAACAAAAAAGAATATGTTTTGTAATAAAGTAATGATAGACTGTTGTTAGTTAAGTGGTTCTTGCCATAATGTGGAGCAGAACCGTAGTCGATAAGGATTACTGACTGTAGCAACCCGACCATCACAAGAAATTCCACTAATTAACTCTTGACAAAGAACACCTGTTAATTAAATACTATTACAGGTAGAATCCTTATGAATCTGACTGAAAAAATGCCATGAGTATGTAAAGCTGTCATCAGAGCAATAGGTCATGTTTTCATTTTTAATCTACAATGTAGCCAATACTAAAAATAAAGGAAATCGCTGAATGAGGAGGTGTGTCCAAACTTTAGATTGGTAGTTCATATATCTGTATATATGTGTATGTTTGTATGTTTGTGTATGTATCTATAATAATGTGTCATATGTAATATAAAAATGTAAGTACCTACTATATATGTATTAACACAGCATATACGTATATGGATGGCTAGATAGATAGATGGATGTATGTATATATGGATGTAAGAATTATGGGTTGTGGGTTTGATTCCCAAGACTGCTAAGCACCTCTGAGGTACCCTGAGCAAGAACCCATCCCCACACACTGCTCCCCGGGCGCTGTGTTCCTGGCTGCCTGCTGCTTCACTTGGTGAATGCGTTAAATGCAGAGGAAGAATTTCATGCTGTTTACACTGTGTGCTGTGGAGTGTTCTTGTATCACAGAATGGTTACTTTCACTAATTTCACTAAATTTTCTGTTTCATTTCTGAATGTTGCTGATTTTTATATGTTAAGAATATTTCTCTTACAGAGCGGAGGGGTGTAGTATTTGGAGAAAACCTCATCTTTGGGCCGGTCAGGGTACAGGTACAGCAGGTGGTTCAGGTCACTGATGCGATCAGCAAGAGAGCGGATAGAGAAGTCTTTGGTTGTGTAGGGCATTAGGTTCCAAACCATTCTCTCCCCTTCAGAAACACACACACAAAAGAATCTGCTGTGACATTCATCCACAGTTGTAAACCAGTGTCTCAGGCTGGGGCTGCACGATTGTATTGCATCAAAATGACCATTTCAGTGAGTGCAATTTGACATTGTAAAATTTGGAAAATTTGATGAATGCATGTTTCTAAAGCTGAGCTGAATGTGGAGGAAAGCTGACTTGCCTCAGTGTGGGCCTCAGAACTGCACTACACAGTGAGATCTCAGATAACATGCAACACGTGTGTATGCTGTTATGATGAGGTGTGGTTGGAGCTATACCTTAACTGACTAAATACTATGAAATAAAGATATATTTTTGTTGAGATACGACAAGTTACAGATACAATATGTCCAAAAGTCTGGGACCAGAACCATAATTTCTGCCTTGAAAATAGCTTCAAACCTAAGAGCAGTCCAGTCTGGTGCCCCTGGAAAACAGTGGGTTTAGATGTTCTTTGTGTGGGCTCAAGGTCAGTAGTAATTCATGGCAGTGTTAAGAGCTAATACAACCTTGCTGTTAATGCGCTATGTACAGTTTATCTCTCCTACATATATATGAATGTAAGGGATAATATAAATAGTTTAAGACACTGAAGAGCAGTGAGTTACATCTTCCGTTATATTTACTTAAATTCAAGCAACAAGTGGCCAAGTTCTTTACTTCTTCATACTTTATACAGTTTGGACATTTTCTTCTGTGGATGCACATGTTTTTTTCTCTAGTAAAGACATAATGGCCCAATTAACTGCAATTCACTGCAACTGATTAAATGTAGAGTGCTAAGAGCATTGCACAAACTTCTCATGACAGCCTCCAAATGAAACACGGAAAACATGTTGTTTTCAGGTGCTCTTGCTTGAGATACACCTTTTATTCACAAATAGCTGCTGTTCATTACAGTCTCATTTTTAGCAAGAGACAAACTGAATTATGGTCTGACCCACTGAACTGAAAGAATTCTCCTTCATGAGCTCAAAGTCCTTCCCCCAATCAAGCCCAGAACTGGTCCTGGAATTCGAGTTTGTAGGTATGAAACTTAATGGTAAGAGGGATTTTGGGCAGTACCTGCTTTGTTGGGGTTTTCTGCTACCCATGCGATGGTGATGCCCCCGATCTCTGAGTCACTGAATCGCAACAGGAAAGTTCCATTAGTTTTGGACATCAGCATGTCCTGAGCCTGCTGCTTATTCACAAAGCCCAGGATAGCCCTGATATACACAAACACACACAAAAGCAACACAATATTGAGAGGTAAAGACATAAAATATAAGTGTACACAAATAAAGGTTGCTTAGAATAGCAGAATGAAATTCACTAGTTGGCAGTCCAGGCAGCAGAAGGTAGAAAAAAGGGATGTATGTACAGGAGTAAAGTGCAGAAAAAGCTTTTTAGCCTAACATGAAACCCAAAGAACTTGAATAGAATAGGAATATTACACAAAAATGAAACCAATTCCACTGCTAGTTCTGTAAAATTACATTGAACTAGGCAATATTCTTTCAAACCAGACAGTATAGGTTTCAGGAACCACTCCCTTAAAAGGAAATAACTACCTGCAACCAACCAATGAATAAAACTCAAACTTGTACAGTGCATGTCAGCAACCAGGCAAGTGTATCTCACTGCTACTAACAACTACCACACAAACACGTTTTCCACCAGACTTATTAAGACACTGCCGATAGCCCTGAAGGAGAGAAGATCATGAAATGTGTGTTGATTTTAGCTTGCAGTTTACTTCAGGTCGTCTATGTAACTCTGGAAAATGAAGGGCCTAAGTCTAACCCGCCATGCATATCTCACACCTCAAACACACCACCTGCTGTTAGACCCTTATAGCAAGCAGGTAAAATACTAAAAATCTGAAGCCATGCAGCCCCCTTGGATGGCACATGCTGCTTTGAGACACTGGATAAGTGAAAGATTACATTATGTGTAATTCCTTTTAGTTATGTAAAAACTGGACAAAGGAATATAAGAAAAACTTTGAAAAGATAAAACATTACATTTTATGTGAAAAGTCAAATGAAAGAAAGAATGGTGAAATTACAAGCTATAAAATAAGATGAAACTGGCTGGGTTTATTACTCAACATGTATTATCTGGCCATCATTATCAGCCATTTCTCCTTCTCAGACCCTCATTATGGTAAGGACATACAGTACAGGCCAAAAGTTTGGACACACCTTCTCATTCAATGTATTTTCTTTATTTCCACTATTTACTTTGTAGATTCTCACTGAAGGCATCAAAACTATGAATGCACACATGTGGAGTTATGTACTTCACGAAAAAGGTGAAATAAATGAAAACATGTTTTATATTCTAGTTTCTTTAAAATAGCCACCCTTTGCTCTGATTACAGCTTTGCACACTCTTGGCATTCTCTCGATGAGCTTCAAGAGGTAGTCACCTGAAATTAGAGCAGAGCTTAAAAAACTAAAAAAGAGCGTTTTCTGAACTTCCAAAACAAAATTGGGTTGGGAGCTGGGTCTAAACTTTAGCGGCTGCTAGCCAGTTGTCTTTGGCTCGTTACTCTCGGCCACAGAGCGGGTCCAAATATAAAACAGTTACGGGGAGCAGGGTCTGTTCTTTCCTCCCTTGGAAAGGGAGCAATTATTTACTTTCTCCAAAAAAAAACAGAGTGACAAGAGTCACTCACAGGAAGGCCATGTAAAACTCCAAACACTCCTGCGCTACCACACACTGAAACACTACAGCTCCCAATTATCCAGAATGCAAACTTTCTTAAGGCGTTTACCCAGAATGCAAACTTTCTTAAGGCAACAGGCTCATTCTTCTTATCATCAATAATTTCTTATCGAGACCCCTGCGTCTTTTCCCTCAGAATATTTTTACAGCCAAAACAGGTGGGCGGAGCTACCAGGCCAGTTTCTCCTCCATCCTTCACGCCGCAGCTTGTGAAACTCAATGAAACCAAAATGGAATATGAGCGTTCGTTATCCGTTTTTTACACCTGCTACCTACAGCAGCTTCAACAGCCAGTACATCATTTTAATTCAATAATGATAACTAGACTTATTATTTTTCATTTCAATTCATAGTCTTTTTGTTTGGATATATGATTGTTTGGATATATAATTTAAAAATAGTAGAATAATGACTATATATTTAGGGTGGCTTGGGTTCATTTGGAGGGGGGCTTCAGGCCTTCAGCAGAATTTAAATGAGCCATTTTAATCTAGATTAATCTAGATTAATTCCAATATTACAGTGAGATTAATCTAGATTTAAAAAATTTGTCTATGCCCACCCCTAATTCTGAATTCTGCCAAAGGCATTCAGAATATGTGTGCTTCCCAAATAATGACTAAACAAAAGTCTTTGAGAACGGGTTTCTCAACACCTACAGTAAACTAATTCCGCATTGCACAAGGTGCAGACAACCTTAGTCTTGTCAAGGTTTCCGTTGGAAAGCTTCTTAAAAATAATTTTCCCTGAAGCAAACCCGGTAGCTTCATAGCTGCACCCATGTTAGCATGTCATGTTTGATGTGGTAATTTCACAGTAGGCATACACTCAGGTTCAGACTCGTTCTCGCCCCCTACAGTGCAATTTGGCTCGGTATACATCCGCGCTAAAATATCAATGTGAAAGTCATCATAGCTTGCGTAGTATAGACCCAGCTCCCAACCCATTTTTGTGAATAGATTAATGTAGCACGTTAACGCCAATAACGGCCCACCACTATATATATAAGTACGGAAAGTATTGAGACCCCCTTAAATTTTTCACTCTGTTATATTGCAGCCATTTGCTAAAATTGTTTTTTTTCCTCATTATTGTACACACAGCACCCCATATTGACAAACACACAGAATTGTTGACATTTGTGCAGATGTATTAAAAAGAAAAATTTAAATATCACATGACCCTAAGTATTCAAACCCTTTGCTGTGACACTCATATTTAACTCAGGTGCTGTCCATTTCTTCTGATCATCCTTGATATAGTTCTACACCTTCATTTGAGTCCAGATATGTTCGATTATACTAATTGGACTTGATTAGGAAAACCACACACCTGTACCTTACAGGTCACAATGCATGTCAGAGCAAATGAGGATCATGAGGTCAAAGGAACTGCCTGAAGAGCTCAGAGACAGAATTGTGGCAAGGCACAAATCTGGCCAAGGTTACAAAAACATATCTGCTGCATTTAAGGTTCCTAAGAGCACAGTGGTCTCCATAATCCTTAAATGGAAGACTTTAGGGACGACCAGAACCCTTCCTAGAGCTGGCCGTCCGGCCAAACTTAGCTATCAGGGGAGAAGAGTCTTGGTGAGAGAGTTAAAGAACAACCCAAAGATCACTGTGGCTGAGCTCCAGAGATGCAGTCGGGAGATGGGAGAAAGTTGTAGAAAGTCAACCATCACTGCAGTCCTCTACCAGTTGGGGCTTTATGGCAGAGTGCCCAGACGGAAGCCTCTCCTCAGTGCACGACACATGAAAGCCCGCATGGAGTTTGCTAAAAGACACCTGAAGGACTCCAAGATGGTGAGAAATAAGATTCTCTGGTCTGATGAGACCAAGATAGGTAGACACTGCTCATCACTTGTCTAATACAGTCCCAACAGTGAAGCATGGTGGTGGCAGTATCATGCTGTAGATGTGTTTTGCAGGACGACTGGTTGCAATCAAGGGAAAAATGAATGCGGTCAAGTACAGGGATATCTTGGACGAAAACCTTCTCCAGAGTGAGTCAAGATAATGACCCTAAGCACACAGCTAAAATAACAAAGGGGTGGCTTCACAACAACTCTGACTGTTCTTGAATGGCCCAGCCAGAGCCCTGACTTAAACCCTGACTTAAACCCTGACTTAAACCCTATTAAGCATCTCTGGAGAGACCTAAAAATGGCTGTCCACCATTTACCCTCCAACCTGACAAAACTGGAGAGGATCTGAAAGGAGGAACGGCAGAGGATACCCAAATCCAGGGGTGAAAAACTTGTTGCATCTTTCCAAAAAAGATCAAAAGGGTGCTTCTACTAAATACTGAGCAAAAGGTCTGAATATTTAGGACCATGTGATATTTCGTTTTTTCTTTTTAATAAATCTGCACAAATGTCAACAATTCTGTGTGTACATTAATGAGTGAAAAATTTAAGGGGGTCTGAATACTTTCCGTACCTACTGTATATGCATGCACACCCTACATTTTGTATCTTGTAGCTAATGTAGATTGTATTTGGATGTTAGATTAAAAGTCCAAATGATCTACAACTACAAAAGACTCTCTCTTTATAATATTTAAAGGTTAATGCACAAAACATGATGATATAATGCTTTACACCAGTGCATGTTGTGGTTATAAAAATATATAAACTAATCTCTGAAATGCTTTATAAGGTTTTAGATTGTTCTCTCAGGTAGTCTATGGACTAATGCAAGAACTAATGATGCATGCCAGAAATACTGATTAATCCAGTTATACCTACCAGTGACTTGCATTAGAACAGATACTCAAACTGTCGTAAATGTACGTAATGTGACACAGTTTAAGGGAGTAAAAATAATATACACAGGACTTTCAGAACATGCCACATTCTTCCCTTGAGTTCTGATGCTCTTATGTAAATTGTAGGTGATTTCTGTGGTGGACAGGGGTCAGCAAACACTGGTGTTCTGACCTTTCTGTCATTGACCTTTTCACTAGTTAATGCTGCAGTAGTTCTTCTGTAAGTTCGGACCAGACGTGCAAGCCTTAACTCTCCACACACATCAGTGAGCCTTGGGCACTCACGACACTATCACAGGTTTACCAGTCAGGACCTGTTGTTTTGGATATGCTCCGACCCAATTGTCTAGCCACCACAATTTGCCCTTAATTTGCCTGCCACGAGAGAGTGAGGTGACCTGAATGGTCACGGCAGAAGCCTCTCGCTCTCTCTCTACAGGCACACTTTTACAGGGCCACTCTGGGCTCTACAGTTTATTTATCCACAGGCCTGAGATAGGCAGACCAGATGGGATCCAGACATCTCAAACAGAAACAATGGCAACGGTGAGCAGGATTTATCACCAGCGTCCCCTGCGTGCCTGTACTAGCTCATACACACATGCGTGCATGTTCGTGTATATGTGTGTGTGCACAGACACACAAATACACACAAACTGGCTAGGGATGAGTTCAGTGTTTATGAAAGTGGTTTTACCTCCATTTCGTTCACACTGGGTCCACCGTCATCTGTTATAAAACGTGCTTGTGTTGTGACTGTTGTCAAGAGAACTACAGTCTTCGTATTTCTTTTTGGAGCATCAGATCAGGTGCGTGAATTACAGTAGCAGTCAAAAGATTAGATGCACCTTAGTGCTCTGCCCTTGTCATTTGGCCATTATATAACAATTTTCATTTGATTTTATAATTGTCATTTAAGTCCCACCGGTACTTTCCCTTTCCCATTTCCGCCCATAGACTGGTGCCATTGTGTGTTTGATGTGTGTATTTTTGTTTTTAATTACAAGCTCTGTGATTAGATTACTCTCACACATTTTTGCTGTAAAATGTTGGCAAAGAATTCCATCTATATGGTGCAGTTTAAGACCGTGTTCATACAAGCATGGGTGTTCTGATCTAAATTATGCTGCCGTTTTTGAAAAATGCTCTCATTTAGTTTATACAGATCATACAGTTTATAGTCAGTTTATAATATTATAGGCAAATAATATGCGTAATCGGAGAAAAATATATTTAAATGAGAAGAGCCTAGATAGATAGATATTTAGAGGTGCCAGTTTATACAGTCAGTTTCACGCGCTGAGAAATTACACTGTGAAGCCGGGCACAGGCTACTTCAGATCGTGTCCTGCTAACAGCTTGTGGTGAGGTCTGGACAGTGCTGATGTTTCCTAGCTTCAGATAGCGTTCTGTAAACTGCAGAAAAAACATTTTAGAGTCTTTATTAGAGACTCTAAGAGTCTTTATGTAAAACTTTATTGATCCTATAGGAAATCGCTTATGTTATGACGGCAAAGACTCAGACCCCATATGAACCATGCACTGAAGACAGCATGTAGGAGCAAACATGTACGAGCTGAAAGTAACAATTAAAAGAGCTTGTAAGATATTAATCACCATAAACCAGTGGAATGCAAGATAGCACAGATAACCCACTATCTACCTCAAGATAGCACAGAGAAACCAATGCCCAACGCAAGATAGCACAGATTTATGAGTGTGACATTGAATCCCAAGACTGGAACTGCACATGCGCAGTTGGATGGGTAGCATGTTTTGGAAGAACACCAGATCTTGTTAGTTGTGTA
This sequence comes from Brachypetersius gabonensis, assembly GCA_037577145.1. Classification (NCBI taxonomy): domain Eukaryota; kingdom Metazoa; phylum Chordata; class Actinopteri; order Characiformes; family Alestidae; genus Brachypetersius; species Brachypetersius gabonensis. The sequence continues at coordinate 12,625 of JBBJLR010024923.1, forward strand.
TTTGAGCGAACTGAATTTGATTTTTCAGTACAATTTTGAATGTAACTTAAAACCCCAAATATATATATATATATATACACACACACACACACACACACACACAATATATATATTATATATATATATAGATATATACATACATACATACATATATATAGTTATGTAAACTCCTGCAGTGCTAGAATACAGATATTACTCCTGTATAAACTATACTGTAATTCATGTTCATGTAGCATGGGGGCGGAGCCATTATAGCAGCTGCAGAGCATGGGGGCGGAGCCATTATAGCAGCTGCAGAGCATGGGGGC
>JBBJLR010024942.1:0-12931 GCA_037577145.1 Brachypetersius gabonensis
AGAGAGGGGGAGAGAGAGAGAGAGAGAGAGAGAGAGAGAGAGAGAGAGAGAGAGAGAGAGAGAGAGAGAGAGAGAGAAATTAAGATGAACGCATTCAGTGGAGAGCACTATCATTCTACAACCTTATTAGATTTGTGTGTGCAATGAACATGTGATTACACTCTTCTTGCCCAGTCAAAAACATTTTTAACAGCTGCTCTCAGTATGCTGAGAGTCTGCCCTCTGCTGGCCGACAGAACATGTATCCACATGGTTGAACACTCAACTAGCAGTTAATAAAGATACTACCACTTTACTTTTTCTTGTATTTTTAATGTGAACTAGAGGAACAGTTATCCAGGCTTCCTGAGGGACTTTTAAAGCCTCTCATGCTCAGTTCAGCTCATTTCCAGTTTCAGAGGAATGTTTTTGTTTGTGACCTGAATATGAATCATACAAGCAGAACAAAGCACATCTAAAAGGCCTGAACCAATGCAGAAACAGGTGCAGATGATTCCACATGATCAGGCTGTGATCAGTATACTGGTGGTGCTAAATGCTGAGTGGCTGGAACACCTTTATAAAGGAACCTTGCAACCTTACTGTATCTTGTGTACAGTGACAATAAAGGCATCTTTATCTTTATCTTTATCGGTCACAGTAAAACATTTGTTACCATTTCTTTTGTTTAACCTACTCAATATTCCAAAGTTAAGACAGTCTGAACAGGCAAAATGTAGTAATTTTGCACCAACAAGGTGATCCAAGGCAAAATATAGAAAGGAGGGATGGCTCAATAATTTTGCACAGTACAGAATGGGACCCAGTGAAACAGTATTACTACACAGACTCACCCGAGCCCAAGGGCCAGTATGTGTGAGAGCAGCAACGAGGGGATGAACACTCTCAGGAACTCGGCAGAGAAAATCCCCCCTTTCTTCATCGCACCTGTTTTTCGCATGCTGAGGGTCACTGACCGTCGGGGATGACGGAAATGGAACTCTCTGCAAAGACACAAACCCTGCCCATGCTCAGAATATTACCCCTCTTCTTCATCATGATCAAATCATGCTTCCTAGGTCTCTTTTAAAGGACAGTTGTGGATTATGGAATCCCTTTTAATGTACAGGGGGTTCTCGGGTTACGACAGTCTTGACATACAATGTTTCAAATCTACGACGCTCACTCCCATAAAAACTGAGCCGTTAGTGTTGGCATGACCTCTTATAGTCATGCCATTAGCTTCATACTTACGAACTAAATGAACTAGTTTGGTGGCACGCGGCAGAAGAATACGTGGTAACACGTATTTCTTTTTACACTAATTTTCTGTTACTACAGCACAGCCTTTCTTTGTGGCTCAGTTGTGTTTTTAATTATCATTTTAATACTGTATTAGGATCGGTAAGTAAGACACCAAAATTCGGGTTACATTACTGTTGTTGCTGCCAACTGAATAAGATGCTCTTGAGAAGCTGTGCATGTCCCTAAGGTCACCAGGTCCAGTGCCAATCATTAGCTAGAAGGGTACAAAACAGGAGAAAACACTCACTTGGGTGGGATGTTCTCTGGTCGGCTGGACCAATCCGCCACCCAGTCTGAATCCTTCATCAGAATATCATCATCCCTCATGTTCTCCAGCACCTCCTGAACACACAAACAAACATTATTACTGTCACAGCTCTGTTGTGTTTGTTTTTTTTTTTTTAAATGCATGCTATATGATACAGAGGCACAAAATCTGAAAAGCCACAATAACAGACTAATTTAAACTATCTTGAGCGGTCACTATTTTGTATTAATAATCGAGTATTCTACTGATTAGGTTGACAATGAACTATAGTCCTAAATGTGATTTTAACTATAAACATACACACATTTGTGTGGTCCCGCTGGAGTGGGTTTCCACCCTGTCAGTGATGTTCATTTGGGTGCTAATAAAGCAGTGTGTGGGGATGGTACTCAAGGGTACCTCAGTGGTGACACTACTGCTGCATCCGAAATCGCATACTACTTGAGTAGGTTCTACATTTGAGTTAGAACGTACTGCTCTACCGTTAAAACAGTATGTTCTATACAGTATGAATGAGGGTAGTATGAATGGAATTCGGATGTACTACATCCGCTGTGTTGGTGTTGTCACGTGTCATGTGTCGTCACAACAGCACGTTATTTTTTTCCTTCACAAGAGTAATTTAACCACAATGAACGTGTAATTTAACATTTTCCTTAAGGTGCTTACACTTGAAAAGAGCTGCCTCTCCCGTTGCCTTATGGGATAGCGAAGTGTCCATCGAATGCCTACTACAGAATTCGGCCGGAAGCAGTAGGTCATCCGCGTACTTCTCGCCTACTGTTTTTCGAATACTATGAATTCGGACATACTACTCGCCTCGGATACTGGTTTTCAAATACTATATAGTAGGGAAGTATGCGATTTTGGATGCAGCATAGCAGTCCTGGGATTTGACCCACAACCTTCTGGTTCTGATTACAGGGCTAACTCCTTAACTGATAGGCCACCAGCTCCCCCTTGTGGAGAATATTCACACTGAACACCTTGTTAATCATTCATATTGCAAAACAACCACTAAGCCACAAAAATACCTTTTTTCAAAAGATTTATTTTTAATCAAATGAGCATGAAAGCCCTGTCTCAATTGATCATGATTTCTGAATATGTGACCATGAAACATCTGTTCTCTTAATCATCAAGTCCAGCAGAGATACAGCACACACAGGGGGTGCGACAACAGCTTGGGGATGGACCGAGTCACAGTAACAAACAAGTTCATGAACAGAAATGTTCAAAGATAAGGTGAAATGGCAGAGCTGTATCCGTATATAACTGAAAATACCAAATAGTTTAGTGGTTTCAGTTCTTTATCTCAGTCTCTCCAAGTTGGTCTATCCAAAGTCTGGACTGCCTGTATTATTAAAGGGGAAGTTCTAACATTTTCCCAAATTAACCTATTATTCTAAATGGCTGCATGATTTATAAATATATACAATGTCATTAAAGCCCATGTTTGTGTAAAAGTCAGGAGTTATATACTTTTGTCCAAATAGTGTCTGTGCATATAGGAAAAGTAGGAATTCCCTATACCAGCAGTTCTGTGACTAACAATATGGGACAAATTGAATCTCATATAGACTAAAAAAGTGACAGTGCAATTTACTTAATACAGGAGAATCCCATATTGTATGTGATGGATATGCAACCATTAGCATTAGTGTGTGTGCGTGCGTGTGTGTGTGATGCTCAATCAGGAAGGCAGCTGAAAAAAGAAAGACTGCCATTACTGTTTCTTACCCTTTGACTTGCACTTTGACTTGCTGTAAAGTGGGTGCTATTGTAATAATCTATTGTAATAAGACCACTCAACAAGGCCATAAATGTTTGTTCTCACTGTTCATATGTCATGCATCAGTGTGTCATTTGTGACAGAAGCAACCTGACACACCTATTGGGAACACTGTTTTTCAGGGTTTGGGCTAAGCCAGGGGTCGGCAACCTTTAACACTCAAAGAGCCATTTGGACCTGGTCTTCACAAAAGAGAAAACACCGGAAGCCGCAAATCCTTTTTGACATTTAAAATGAAGAGAACACTGCATATATTGTTTTTTACTGTATAAAACATATAAAAACTAGGCTAGTGTGTTGCTTGTGAAATGTTATTTATTCAAAGAAAACATTTTGAACATTTAGAACTGTAAAAAAAATAAAATAATTAAACACATTGTAATTTAATGTTGCAAGATCACAATAATCTTCAAATTTCGAACTACAATAAAAAAAAAACAATGAATAAAAATAAAATATACTTAACACCTGAAACATCTGACAGCGTCAATTTCATTAGAATCAGAATTGCGTCTATTGGCCTATTGAAGCAGCAAGGATGCTCTGTAAGAGCCATATGGGTGTGGTGTAGGCACATGTACACTAATATTTTTAGATGTTGTTGTTTCATACTGTTGTGCTTGAGAGACATCAAATTCCCGAATCAAATTCCTTGTATATGTCGTTCACATACTCTGATTCTGATTCTGAGATTCTGATATGGCAACTGGCGCTGTACAACGGGCTCTGGGTCCATAGTCCACTGGACACTTGCTGTGCCTGCTGGCTGCAGCTTGAGTGGCTGTATACTGCTAGGCTGCAGGCCTAAACGCCAGAACATACTGCAGCAGCGTCATATCAAGAAGTGTCTTGTACGAAGCTGGGCACTGGGTCAATTGACACACGCAGCTGTTATAGGTATAGCCTGTTAGCCACCGTTCTAGTGTTAAATTATTATTTATTTTCAAAAGCCACAGGGAGCCACAACAAGGATGAAAGAGCTGTGTTTGCTGATCCCTTCCAGTGAAGGGCAATCTTAATGGTTTAGCAGGCCAAGACATTTTAGAGCAACGCCTTGCTTCCAACTTTGTGAACCCAGTTTGGGGAAGAACCTTTTCTATTGACTGCCCCACACAGAGGTGTGACCTTAACACCATCCAACACCTTTGGGATGATGTGGATTGGAGATTATGAGCCAGGCCTTTTCATTCCAACATCAGTGCCTGACCTAATAAATGCTCCACAGATTAAATGGGCACAAATTCCCAGAAAAGCTCTCCACAATCTTGTGGAAAGTATTTCAAGGTAAGTGGAAGGGGAATCATCTGTGTTTGAATGCATTGATTAACCCTACTGGTGTAATGTTAAGGCGTCCCAATACTTTGGTCCATATAGTGTTACTTATTGCTAAAAAATTACTAACAACACAAATAGTGGTTTGAGGACGAGAAGCAGGTCTTTTGTCTTTTGAATATTTTTAAAGCGCCCAAAGCGCATTGCATGTCAAGTGGCTGAATCAGTATAAATCAAATGAAAGTTTATCATCTAGAGTACCTGAGTGTCACCTCTGTCCACATCGAAGCTGATTTGACCTTCCTCCTGAGGACTGTGGGGACGTGGAGGGCTGTAGAAAGGAAACACACATGTTGAGAAGAGTTTAAACACACCACTTCAACGTAAACCATCTCTGGCAACATACAATAGCAATATCTTTATAAATATAAAACTAAATACTAAAATATATCCTTAAACTGCACAAAATATACTGTATATACAGTATGTATGCATTACAGGAGGCAGAACAGGTCTTTAAAGTCAGCAAAAATGGGAAATCAGTAGACATTCTTATGAAGTGCTTGTGATAAAATCACGGTAATGCACAGCCTCAAGTGGCTTATTGGGTTATTATGGTGCATTCTTTGAATTTTGAATCTAAATTTGCATCTCATAGCATCCAGGGGATGTCTGAGTGTGAGAGAGAGAAACAGAGGAGAGTGACTTGTTCAGTAAACACTCAGTCATGTGACTCACTGAGTTTGACTCAGATAAGAGTGTCTTTATGACAGGACGTTTAACACAAACACAACAGCTTGATGACAGCACAGAGGATGTGCTACACAGCACACCACGTTAGAACATGACACACGTGCAAAGACACACACATGCACACACAAAATCACTACAGTTATAATGTATAAGTGCAGGAGTGGCCTCTTTTAGTCATGCGTGAACACATCAGAGCACAGCACACAGCATGAATAGTGTAAACTTCTTTCTCTGCATTTACGGTAATCCATTTATTATATGAAGAAGAGGGCACCTGGGGAGCAGTGTGTGGTGATGGTACCTTGCTCAAAGGTACCCTGGTGGTGCCACAAGCAGTCCTGGGATTCAAACCCACAACCTTCTGATCACAAGAACAACTACCTAATCACCAGGCCACCAGTTGCCCCTCGGTCGTATTGGTAATACAGCAATCTGGTAAATATTTTGATGAATTAATAGAGTAATCGTTTTGTTTGACAACAGAATTCTAGAACAAAATTTGGGGTTTCTGACACTTTTCAGAGGCCGAATGACCACTGTTATAGTGTTTTAATAAAAATCAAGAGAAAAAGTATTATGTGCCAACCCTTCAATATAAGATTGGCAAAGAACAGAAATCATTGGACCGCCATGAGACCAAGACTGAAGGGAAAATTAACACAAAACTGTAACGCTGTCATTATTACTTGGTAATCGAGTAATTGATTATTTTGATGAGACCAGGACTGAATGGAAAATGGGTATTGAAACAGTTATAAGTATAGTAACTATGATGTTATTAATACACAATAATATGTTATAACATATATGTTAGGAATCCTTATATTTTGCATATTTTGCACTGAATGTTGTCTTGTCTTGTCTCGTTTAGTGGTAATGTTGCACTTATGTTCTGTTCTGCTCTAGTGTTGCACCATGGTCCTGGAGGAACATTGTTTCATTTGTACTATGTACTGTGTATATTGTAGAAATGACAAAGGCTACTTGACTTGTCTTGACTTGAATCTTAACAACGAACACGATGAAAATCCCCACCCTAAAAATGTAACTAAAGCCAGACGTTCAACTCCTGGTCCACAAATCTCTCCAAGCAGCTACAGTCCAGAGAGTCTGTACATTTCTTTAAAAGTCTACAGGAATAGATATGAGAGAGATTTCCCATGTTTACACAAAGGCTGTTTGGTCAGTTGAGCTGAGGGGTTGGGAATAAAGTGGAAAACAAGCTAGTTGACTAATAAATAGCTAAGAAATGTTCATATACATCAGTACAAACTATCAAGCTCCAAGTGCAGAGCACAACTTTAAAATGATGAATTCCATATTTATCATTCAAAATGCAAACTAATCAAGCTGATTGATTGAGAATCTAAATTGTCATCATTGGTTATTAAGTAATCTATTAAAATCAAGTAATCATGACCATCCTTATATCTAGCTGACCTGAATCTGACATAGCACAAAGTTAATGAGTGTTGGAGACTCCAGGTTTGGGACCATCTCTCTCTGTATTAGTGAAACCGACTTTCTGTGAACATCAATGCATGCTTCAGATGCCACAAAATTAACCACTTAGGCTTCTTTGAAGGTTTCCTGAGGCTGGCTTTACATGGTAACACTGCCCTACAGTCTAACACTGACAAAATCATGCCATACACATGTCATGGAAGATATCATACGCAGTCATAAATTGGCATGACAGATTACGTCCACTAATAGAACAGTGTTAATGATAGCTGTAACGACAGTTCGTCACATGACATCAAAGATAGTATCTGTGATGACAATTACCAGCAATGGTAATGGAACTGTTACACATAATAGACATAATCTGCCATGCTATGGGTGGGTGGTAGTAGCCTAGTGAAGGTAAAATACTTGCCTGTGAACCCAATGACTACAAAGCTGTAGGGTACAGCCCCACTTTCTACCAGGGTGTCCTTGAGTAAGACCCTTAACCTTCAGTTGCTCCAGGGGAGATCTGTCCCTGTAACTAATGATTGTAAGTCGTTCTAGATAACTGCGTCATCCAAAATGCCCCCTTTACTCTGTGTTCATAGCAGAGTCATGTAAATTATTTGAATCAGATTTTATGTAAAGTGTTAAGTCAGCTAGGTGCAGGTGGTGACCTGCGTGAAAAATAGTATGGGAACACTTAACTAAAGGGTAGCAATTTTATGACACCTACAAATCTGCCTTTCATGACTGACAAACAGATACACTTGTGGGAAATACAATGATATTACACAGTCAGAATCAGTTTGAAACATTTATATTGAGCCTTTACAAATGTTTATGTAGGATTATGACAATTGTCATTAAAGACATATATTGGCTTAAATAGCCTTACAAAATGCTGCCCTTCAGTAAAGCCTTACCTATCATATGCAGAGTCGCAGTTACAGACAACCATTAAATAAATAAATATTGCATGCAGTCCATCCAATTTTCTCCTTGTTAGAAAGTTTGAGCCCATTGAAAGTGTTTTGCTGCTGATCCATTCAGACTTTATCTTAGTCCTCTAAAAAACTGAATTTATGTATTCAATCTGAAAGTTACACTCAACTGGGTCTGGTTTCACTGCTGACCTATAATCTGTTTTGGTGAAATTACAGTCATAAATACAGAGGAATCTGCTCTAAGATCAGTCATCCTTTGAATACCAGCTGCTTGGAGCCGAGAAAGCTTTATTAATTTTTGTAGCTTATAGCAAGTCCTGAACCACTTCCACTTCCACTGTTGAAACGAACCCGGAGCACTTTGTGTTCTTAACGCGCGAGTTAACCGAACTGCGTAAATTCGGTTTGTTTGGCGTGTTCACATATATGAAAAAAGTGCTGACTAATTGACCTGAGTTTGCTTTAAGTGTGAAAACACCCTTAAAGACACCAAACATCTAAGAGAAGTATGAAGAACCATTCTAATAAGTTATAGGATTTAACCTGGAAGTGGGGACCTGCTGGTTGGTAAATGAAGGTTAATGTTATGATGCTAACAATATGAAATGAAGGCCTGCACACCTGTCACAGGATGAATTGCTGCGGCTGGATTCATGCTGTGCGTCCAGCAGGATCTTCTCCATGTCACCGTTATGTATGGAGGAAGAGGAGGGGACGTGCTCCAGCCCACCTGTCATCCCATCATCCTCCTCCACTACCTGGACCAAAGCCGGCGTGGGCAGGCCAGCCGACGAAGCCTGAGACTCTCCTGGGTTTCTGTTCATCTCCAGCTCCACCCACGAGCCTGAGGGGTAAAAACACAGAGGAGAAAATAAATTGAGTCACAACTATACTCTGTTTCAGTTTTTCTCACTGTAGCCATTCTGATGAAGGATTCTAAACTTCTAATACCCCATTTGTTTCTATAAGCAGAGGAGGAGATTTATGACCAGTTATTGTTGTGAGTATAGTCTTGCACATAATATACACTATATTGCCAAAAGTATTCACTCACCTGCCTTTACACGCATATGAGCTTAAGTGACATCCCATTCTTAATCCATAGGCTTTAGTATGACGTTGGCAAACCCTTTGCAGCTATAACAGCTTCAACTCTTTTGGGCAAGCTCTCCACAAGAGTGTGCTTATGGGAATTTTTGTCTGACCTTACAAATGTGCTTCTGGAAGAAAGGTCACTGTTGGACGAGAAGGCCTGGCTCGCAGTCTCCGCTCTAATTCATCCCAAAGGTGTTCGATCGGATTGAGGTCAGGACTCTGTGCAGGCCAGTCTAGTTATTCCACACTAAACTCACTCATCCATGTCTTCACAGACCTTGCTTTGTGTACTGCTGCACCATCTTGTTGGAACAGGAAGGGGCCTTCCCCAAACTCCCCAAACTGTTTCCACAAAGTTGGGAGCATGAAGGCTTCAGCACACCAAGAGATTTTGGACAATTTCAGAGTTCCTTTCACTGGAACTAAGGGGCCTAAAAAACATCCCCACACCATAATCCCCCCTCCACCAAACTTTACACTTGGCACAATGCAGTCAGACAAGTACTGTTCTCCGGGCAAACGCCAAATCCAGAATCATTGCCCGATGGAGAAACGTCATTTATCACTCCAGAGAATGCACCTCCACTGCTCTAGAGTCCAGTGGCGGCGTGATTTACGCCACTGAATCCAACGTTTTGCATTGCACTTGGTGATGTATGGCTTAGATGCAGCTACTCGGCCATGGAAACCCATTCCATGAAGCTCTCTATGCTGTTCTTTAGCTAAGCTGATCGCCACATGAAGTTTGGAAGTCTGTAGCAGAAAGTCGGCGATCTCTGTGCACTATGTGCCTCAGCATCTGACTCCCACTTTGTGGCTGTGTTCCTGTTGATTCCCAATCATTTCCACTTTGTTATAATACCAGTTGACTGTTGAATATTTAGTAGCGAGGAAATTTCATGACTGGACTTGTAGGAGTTATACACCTGTGAACTGAATGTAATTATTTCGATGGGTGAGCGAAAATAGTGTATTACTTGTATTGGATGAACATCATAAAGATTTTCTGGAAAGTCCTTTAAAAACTCTGGAGAACTATTCCTGAAAACATACAAATTACAAGAAAGCTTGCCAAAGAGAGCCCAGGCTGTGAATGAGGTTTAAAAAGGTGTTTTGACCAAATATTAATTTTAAAGCAGGTTAGAATAAAACAAACCTCTACACCGTATTTACATGCATACACAGATTGCAGTAAATCGCTGCATCTACCTATTGTTCATTTTCTGAGAAATATACAATAAATAAATTAATAGAGAGAAAAAGAGAGAAAGCAAGAGAAAGCATGAACTATAGTAACTTCTACCGTTATCTCTACTGACTTTTGCATATTTTGAAAAACAGGAGCCAGCTCCTCTTGATTTACACCAAAACAAGTCTTCGATTTCTTCATTGTCCTGAGTTCCTTCCTTTCCAGCTAACCAGAGGCACGCACTCAGGAGGCTGTGGGTTATTTTTAGACTGAGATGTCGAAACAGTTTGCAAAACCACCAGCTGCCAATCTTATATTGCAAGCATTTGCTGGCGTGTATTTCTGGTCAGACACAGAGCTACAAAGCCGACTGGTCATTCTCCAGTTCAATACACTCTCAAAAAACCAGAGCCTTTCCAGGATCAAACACAAACATAGTCACTGGGCTGGGAGGCTGTGACCCTCAATAAAGTGTATTTAGTATCTTTAGGGAACATTACTGTAGTATTTTTCTTGATATAGACCAATATAGACGCATTTTGGACATTTGTAATTACAGCCTCCAAACATTAATGTAAATTGAATACAAAAGTAGTTCAATAAATATGTAATTAATTACATAACCGTAGTTAATGTGCTTAACTAATATAGTAAAACAATGTAGGTAGATTTCATATGATTAAATGAAATTCCATTCTTACTTCAGGTGTTGCCAGTTATAGTCAGTCAGGTTCCAGTAGTGTTTGGAATGTGTTCTAAAGATCAGTGGTCACCAAACCTGGCCTTGGAGATCTACGTTTTTGAGAAGTCTAGTTTCAGCCACTCTGTGCAACACCTGCTCTGGTTAATGAACTACTTCAGAAGTCCCTGATTGGCTGGAGCGTTAAGTAAAGGGGGTTCAGGTTGAAGCTAAACAAAAAATGAAGGTAGATCTTGAAGAGGAGAGCTGGTGACAACTGCTATAGACCACAACTACATATGTCAGGCATCTTAATGGACCAAAAAATAGCGTAAGAATACCTAAAAGACTATGTATGGTTTCTTATGTTTTAATTCTGGAGAAATTTTAAGTTATCTACAGTAGTTAAATCCATAGCATTCTGTGTATATAGTATAGTGTAATTACTAAAAAGTATTTTCAGAGCATTTCTGGAGAGTTATATTTTATATTGTTTTTATCTCATGGCACAAGCAATTTCCTCTGGGTTCAATAAAGCTTTCTGATTCTGGTTAAGCCCATCTTATTATTGGGTCTTTGTTTAAACCCTAATTACTCAGTCATATAAATTAGTTACTTGGTGACTAATATAACAGATAGTGACAGAAATCATTTTGATTCTCTATGAAGTCACATTTAACATTCATGTTTGATCTAAAGAGTTTTCCTGAATTATTGTGACTCCAGGCACTAATATTCAGATGATCCTGAAGAACTTGTCCGACCAGACTAGATGAGTTTAGAACATGTTCTAAAACAAAATGTGCAGTGTGCAGCAGATCTGCAAGAACGCATTTAGCACTCTGTATGCCATGTGGGAACAGCAGACAGGTTTGTTTAAACTATCGGTTATTTAAACACTAATATAGAATATGAAGCAAAAACAGGGATCCATATTAAACACTTTTTTTGGTAGCTATTGAATCAGAATCAGAAAACTTTATTTATTATTTAACCCCCTGCAAATTCACGGAAACGTTTTCTTTACGACCAGGACAAAAGCCAATTTTGAAAAACAGTGTTCCCCTATGAAGTTGCGGTTCAGAATTTGTGGCCCCAGTCGTTCACAGATTTTTTTTTCTTAGAACCGAACTGTATACAAGTTTTAGTACGGTCATTTAGTGCCCTGTATTTTTATTAATGTAAATTTAATTACCAAAGAAAACAACAGCACATGCCAATAAAAACATGCATGCATGAATTAAAGTACAGTATGTATTGGACAAAGTAGTCTGGTTCAATAAAGGGCCCATCTCGCAACTACAGGATAGGATGTGCTGCAAACATCTTGGCGAAGATACCACAGCACAGGAGGCTGTGAGTCAATGGGTCAGAACTGTTTTGGTAGCACGACGTGTGTGTGTGTGGCTACATAACCATGTACCGCTTCTGTGGAGAATGAGTGCCTTAATGTGAGTGTGTTGCTATGGTTGCATTGCTAAGGACATGAAGTCAGAGCCAGTGCTACTATCACTAGGCTAACTGGGCAGACCAGGTGGTCTGTTGGATATGGAGTATCCCCTGTGATCAGAATGTTGTAGGTTTGAACCTCGGGACTGCTAGTGGCATAACTGAGGAACCCTTAAGCAATTATGTTAAGATTTCTGAATTCCTAGCAGAGTCCTATAAATTCATACATGCACGTTTCTGCTTCAAACTTGGCCTTCACACGATCTCAGAAGACATCAGCATATCTTGTAAGCTAGGTAGGTTGGAGACCCCATGGTTTAGACTAGTTTATCCAGAACATCCCACAGACACTTATCTGAAAGAGTGGGCTCTGTTACACAGACACAGGGGCCAAAACTGTTCTTTCACTACTGCTCAATAATAAGAACAGAATAGACAATAATTTAAAAAAAACCTTCAAAAGGATGCTCTGCCCATGAAAAAATCAGACTTAAAGGGATGATGGTTAGTCACAGGCAGACAGAAAGGGATCCCCCATAAGCCCCCGATGTTCTGGCCTAAGCTCTATTTACAGCATGGTGAAAGGACAGTAAATGCCTCCCTCTCCCTCCCTGTAGAAATCCACTGATATACGAGCCACGTCTGAGCTCACTGCTCAAGGCTCTACATGAGCAAATGCAGGAACACACACACACACACACACACACACACACACACACACACACACACACACACACACACACACACACACACA
>JBBJLR010024963.1:0-12931 GCA_037577145.1 Brachypetersius gabonensis
GTGTGTGTGTGTGTGTGTGTGTGTGTGTGTGTGTGTGTGTGTGTGTGTGTGTGTGTGTGTGTGTGTGCGCGCGCATGAATTACAGACCTGTATCTCTGACGGTTGCCAAGTGCTGGGATCCGAACCCCAACAGCTGCTTTGCCCTGCCCAGGAGTGAGTGTGAACCTTTTAACACAAAGCAAATGATGTGCAGAACCACTCAAGTTGCAGCACAAAACGTTTTGCTACTCGGTGGTACCGCTGAGCTGAAACCAATCATGCTGTCACTGTGGTAACTGAGGCCAGACAGCTAATCAATTTACACACTGCAATTTAACACCTGAACTCCAGTGACTGGGAGATATGTCGACTGGACAGAGGAGCAGTTTAAATGTTTTCCTTCTTAGTAGTAGTAGTAATTAAAATATATATATTTTTTAAATCCAATGAAACATAGATTAAAGCTCCTTCATTCTCTCTTTTCCAGGTGAACCTATTCGACCGATCGACCCTGCAGCCTGGGTGTCCCACACTGCAGCCATGACGGGCATCTACCCCCCTTACGGCATGAGCCCCTCCATGAGTACAGTGACCTCCACCAGCTCCTCCATCTCCAGCTCCATCCCTGAGACCGAGCGTAAGAACCAGAGACCGTTTTATTCCAAAACTGAGGAGACATTCATTATTGGCACATGTTCATGAAGGGCTATAATGTGGTATTTCTTTATTTTCCCTCTCCTCAGGTTTTGATGACTACCACCTGTCCGTCCACAGCGACATGGCAACTGTAGCCAAGGCCATGGCCTGCCCGGACTCTGGGCTGGAGGTCCGAGACAGGATGTGGCTGAAAATCACCATAGCAAATGCCTTCATAGGTAAAACCTGCTCATTGCTCTGGCAAACAGAAGTTTGGGAGCATATTCATAAAAACAAATAATACTCATTTATAAAAGACATTCATGTATTTTTATATTTTGTTGAATAATGTAGTTATGAAATAGCAAAATATACAGTTGCAAGAAAAAGTATGTGAACCCTTTGGATTTATATGTATTTCTTCACAACTTGATCATAAAATCTGATCTTCCTCCAAGTCACAATAGGTAAACACAGTCTGCCTAAACTAATACCACACAAATAATTGTTTTTATTGAACACACCATGTAAACATTCACAGTGAAGGTGAAAAATATGTGAACTCTTTGATTTAATAACTGGTTGACACTCCTTTGGCAGCAATAACCTCAACCAAACGTTTCCTGTATTTGCAGCTCAGACCTGCACAGTCAGGAGTAATTCTTGACTATTTCTATTTACAGAACTGTTTCATGTCAGCAGTATTCTTGGGATGTCTTGCGTGAATCGCTTTCTTGAGGTCATGCCACAGTTGAGGTCGTTCTGTTGTTGATTTACTTCTCTGCTTTGGGTCGTTGTCCTGTTGCATCACACATCTTCTGTTGAGCTTCAGTTGGTGGGCAGATGGCCTTAAGTTCTCCTGCAAAATGTCTTGATAAACTTGGGAATACATTTTTCCTTTGATTAGTGTAGTGTAGTATAGAAATCTGTGCAGGCCCTGGTGCAGCTAAGCAGCCCCAAACCATGATGCCCCTCCACCACACTTCACAGTTGGGATGAGATTTTGATGTTGCCGTGCCTCTTTTTCTCCACACATAGTGTTATGTGGTTCTTCCAAACAACTTTGGTTTCATCTGTCCACAGAATATATTGCCAGTAGTGCTGTGGACCATCCAGGTGCTGTTTTGCAAACCGCAAACGTGCAGCAATGTTTTTTTTGGACAGCAGTGGCTTCCTCCGCGGTGTCCTCTCATGAACTCCGTTCTTGTTTAGGGTTTTTTTCGTATCGTAGATTCGCCAACAGGGATGTTAGCATGTGCCAGAGATTTTTGTAAGTCTTTAACCTCATTGAGTATTCGGTGCTGTGTCTTTACAGGACAACCACTCCTAGGGAGAGTAGCAATGGTGCTCAACTTTATCCATTTATATACACCATTTATAATCTGTCTTACCGTGGACTAATGAACATCAAGGCTTTTGGATACTTTTTTGGATACTTTAGATACTTTTGTAACCCTTTCCAGCTTTATACAAGTCAACAATTCTTAATTGTCTTCTGAGAGCTCTTTTGTGCGAGGCATCGTTCACATCAGGCAATGCTTCTTGAGAAAAGCAAACTGGTGATTGGTTTTTATCGGGCAGGGTAACTTTAACCAACACCTCATGTCAATGATTGGACTCCAAAAAGCTTTGGAGATGTAATAAGCTTAAGCAGACTGTGTTTGTCTTTTGATGTGACTTAGAGGAAGATCAGATCACATTTTATGACCAATTTGTGCAGAAATTCATATAATTCCAAAAGTTTTTTTTTGCAATTGTGTATATATAGTCACATATGTGTTTTAACTGATAGAAATGTCAAGTGTTCTGCTTCAAGGTAACTATGTATTGAATACATGTGTTGAATGTATTAACAAAATACATTTTATTAATACATTAGTATTAATGGGGTTCGCTGGTACATTAGCTGGTAATCTAGGGGTTAAGGCATTCGCCCCGTGATCAGGAAGTCGCAGGTTCGATTTCCAAGACCGCTAGGCACCTCTGAGGTACCCTGAGTAAGGTACCGTCCCCACACACTGCTCCCCGGGCGCCGTGTTCATGGCTGCCCCCTGCTTCACTTGGAGAATGGGTTAAATGCAGAGGGAGAGTTTCGTGCTGTTCACACCGTGTGCTGTGTTGTGTTCACGTATGACAAAAATGGTCACTGTCACTTTCACGAATATTGTTAGGGATGTGTGTGTGTGTGTGTGTGTGTGTGTGAGTGTGCGAGTATGTTTCATGTAAGCATTAAGTATATTCTGAGGTTGAACTATGTGTGTGTTCACTCAGGGTCAGATGTGGTGGACTGGCTCTTCCACCATGTGGAGGGCTTCGCGGATCGACGAGAAGCTCGTAAATACGCCAGCAATCTGCTCAAGGCTGGCTTCATCCGCCACACCGTCAACAAAATCACCTTCTCAGAGCAGTGCTACTACGTGTTCGGAGACCTCTCGGGCAGTGAGTCTTGTTTCCTTCTGCACTGAAGCTGCCAGGCTAATGTAGCTAATAACTAAAGGATGTCTGTACACCAGGTAGCACTGCAAGTCACACTGTTACCTGCAGACAAGGACAAAAGATGTCCTTGTATCAGTTTGTCACACAGTGTTTGTGTGTGTGTGTGTCATATGTGACTTCACACACACACACACGAAATTTGCACAATTGCGAAAAATGATCCATTGTATTAAATTGCACATTGTGTTTTGCTTAGTGTAGTATCTAGGTTATATAGAGTTTATATTAGTATTATATTTTTATTTGTATTCTGTGTGTATTCTTTTTTTTCTTTGAGAAATCTGGAGCTACACCATTTTGTCTCTGTATACATGCATATAGCTGACAGAGTTTACGTTAAAGTGAGTGAGTGTTCAAAAGAAGCCCTCTTGTGTTTCAGACATGGCCCATCTCTCCCTGCATGACCACGATGGTTCCAGTGGGGCGTCAGATCAGGACACACTCGCTCCCCTTCTCCACCCAACAGAGGCTCCATGGCCCAACTTCCCCTACCCGTACCCCACCCCTCACTCGCTGCAGGATGGCACTCAGGCGTATTCCGAGGGCGGTGGAGGCAGCCCTGGCAGCCAGCACAGTGAGGGTAATGCCTTCTGTTTATTTTTGTTTACAATGTTTACCTACTCTCAGATAATTGTCACATTCTGGCCAGGCCACTCGGCCCAGACACCATGCTAACAGAATTTTCCAGACTTTGGGAACACAGAAGTTTTTACGGATGCAAATGCATGCATCACTGACCCTTATGTTTTTAGAACATTTAATTATTACTGTTATCAGTGCAATATTGGAATTACAACTGATAACTACAACAAAATAAAATACATTGCTGTGCAAAAGTCTGTGCGACTATGCCAATTGTTAAAAGCCATTTTTCTCAGTGTGTGATAGCATATTAGCATATTTAACATTGATTGTAACATTTACTGCAAACAAACAAGAAGCAGTCAAAAATATAAGGAGTTGTTTTGTTTGTAAAAAGTAGTTGATATGTGAGCTGATTTTATTTGGTATATTTAATAATATAAAAAATAATGTGAAAAAAAAGTTCATTTCATTATTATTATTTTTGACTTGTGTGTGTGTGTGTGTTCTCGTCCACATCAGGGAGCAGCGGCTCAAACCGCAGCTGGAGCAGGACTGAGGGGAGGACGGGACCACCCGACTTCCGACTTGGGGGGTTGAGTGAGGCTGGGGACCCTTCTGAGTTTGACTTCCGCCGGGAGCGAGTGGCCAGCGAGCGCTCAGCAGCGCCTCCCAGCGAGGGCAGCGTCCGCAGCTCCCGTTCACACACCTACAGCCTGATGCACGGGGCGGCACGGCCCACACCGGGGTCGCCCTCGGGACGCCACCTCGCCCACGTCCCCTCGGAGCTCACCAGCTCCCGCCGCTCCTGCAGCACAGCCAACGGGGAGTTCTTCGTCGACATCATGTGACTGCGCGACCGCACGGGGGCAGAAGTGCCCAAACCCTTTGCCTTATGAACTTGGAAAAGTGGCCTAGTAGTAAAACTAGGATTATTTTTTACACTTAGATTGAGAAAAAAAAAAAGTACCTTTAACAGAGCTGTAGAATTTAAAGTGGTAGCGAAAAAATCAGTTGTACACGGATTCCCTTAATTACCTCAGATATAGTCGATCAGCCAAGTTTGGTGTCTAAAGTTTCTCTTTCAGTTTTGCACTGGAGCCACAAGCATGATAAACATTAGCCACTACACGGTCTAAAGAGAGTGTGTGACGTTTTGGACATGTTTACATAATACTGACAAGTGATGGAAAAGATTTCATTACTCCTTAGCTACATTAGCCTGTTAGCTCCAGTGCAGAACTAATGAAGCAAACTTCGAACCAAATGCAAAAGATTTTCCCGCAGTCAGATGTGAACCTAGTTTCTAGTTTCTATTTTTTGCAACAAAAAAAGGAAAAAAAATGTCTTATAACTTTGCACAAGCCTTATATTATGTCCCATTCACCCCCAGTGTGTGAAATTCAGCAAATAAGCAGTAATTGTCTGTTAAAATGTGCAAAAGTGCAGCTCTGTAGACCAAGTGGACTCATCTACACTTAACAGGGCTGACCGGGGGAGCATCTTGGTTGGTCGGCTGCATTTGCGGGGAGGGGGACAGTTGGTCTCAATTTGACTTTTACCCCAAGTTATCTATAAATCCTAACATTTGTGTAGGTAGCATTTTTGAGGGGTGGGGGGTCTACGGTTAAATTCACATCACTAGTGTTTTTGTTTAGCATTAAAGACGATCCAGACTGAAGAGAGATCTCATCATTCAGTGCGATTCGGGCCTCGGAGATCCATCCGATCAATTTCTGACTATGAATGTAGTGCAGACGAGCAGAGTTTCTTTTCCTCGGCCCCGCTGTATAGTGTTTTCTTAGCTGTTTTAACTTTTTTTTAACCTCTTACGTCTCCTTTTCCGTTCTCAGTGCATTTTTTTATTAACCGAGAATATATTTTTCAAGGTTTGTGAGCAGTAATGTGTTGGGAGATGTTTAAAAGTGCAGGGGAGAGTTTTTTTTATTTATAAAGATAGATATATAAAGCTGGGAGTCTCTCTCTGTGTGTGTGTGTGTGTTTATCTGTGTGTACGTTGGCTTAAGCGGAATTTACCTGAAGGAATCCGGGCGAATTCGAACCACGGCAGTGCCATCCGCCCCTCATCGATGAGGGTCCGCATGATTGGGATTGCAAGGAATGGCGGGGTTTTCATTTTTTTTTGCCAGTCACAGTCACGTTAGTGGTCTTCTCTGATCATTGGGGACCATAATTTGAAAACAAGACTTCAGGCTTTGTGATGGTGAGGCTAACGAGGATATTTGGTGAAAAAATAAATAAAAATGTCCATTCGTTTATTTTGCTCAAACATCTGTTTATTTGGTAAAACATGGCCACTGATGAGACTTTTTACTATTCTGAATCTATACATTTCAGTACCTGGTTCATATTTCAGTACTCTCGGATTAGACCATGAGCATTTAGACCATTTCTGCACTGCTATAGAACCAAGGTCTCTGGTCTTAGACCAAAAACCCCATGACCACAGTGAAGTTTGGGAGCATGATGTTTTGGGGCCGTTTCTATGTGTTTGGTAGAGGAGAGTCAAACCATTGATGGAGACACAAATGGAGAAACAGTGGTCTGGAGATCGCTCAGGAGAATGGATCCTAATCGTGTAGGTAAAGATGGTTTGTAAAGAAGGTGAAGGTGTTTGTATGACCTCGCCATCTCCTGGTTTAAATCCCATTTGAAGTTTGTTGAGGATTTGGAGACTTTAAACCCCTTGTAATCGTGAGAACTGAAAATTTATTACAGCAATTGCCATGGAACTTGCAACAAGGTTCAGTTAGTATTCAGTTGTTTCTGAAATAAACCAAGAATAAAACGTCTGCACACGTGTGTATATATATATATATATATATATATGAGGGGCCGTTTAGGAAATATTTCAGACTTTTACACAAACATTTGAAACACATTCACATCCGAAACTCGCGCATGCATCCATTCTACTGAAAACTCACACATATGAAACACTCCTACAGATACAGGTGAAATGATCTTACATACACACACATATGAAACACGTACACACACAGGTGAAAAGGACTCACACATGAAACGCTCACTCAGATACATGTGAAATGTATTTTCTCACACATATGAAATGCTCATACAGATACAGGTGAAACTGACACACGCACGTATGAAGTGCTTGTGAAATAGATTATGTAACAAAAATAAATTCATATAGCATAGTGAGGATTTTCACATGATGGTGTGAATAAAACATTTCAGTATATCCGGAAGGCGTCTCAAATCTACGTCACTTCCGGATATACTGAAATGTTTTCACGCACACCAACATGTGAAAAGCCTCACTATGCTATATACATTTATTTTTGTTACATAATAATCTATTTTACATGCATCACATAAGTATTTCATACGTGCGTGAGTCAGTTTCACATATATCTGTATGAGCATTTCATATGTGTGAGAAAATACATTTCACATGTATCTGAGTGAGCGTTTCATGTGTGAGTCCTTTTCACCTGTGTGTGTACGTGTTTCATATGTGTGTGTGCATGTAAGACCATTTCACCTGTATCTGTATGAGTGTTTCATATCTGTGTGTGTGAGTTTTCAGTAGAATGGATGCATGCGCGACAGTTTCATATGTGAATGTGTGTGTGTTTCAAATGCGTTTGTGTTAAAAGTCTGAAATATTTCCTAAACGGCCCCTCATATTATGAATATAAACCATACAATTCCGTGCAAAAGTCTTAGGTCCCTGTGCAAATTGTTTAAAGCCATTTTTCTCAGCGTGTAATCGTGACTTTTTGCTAGCAAAGTTAACGTTCGAGTAAATGCAAACGAAGAAAGCAGTAAAAAGCTTTCGTGAGCTCTTCGGTTCCTCCAGCTGTTTGGAATGTGAAACTCTATCAGCAGCTCCTGATTTAATTTAATGAATGATTGAGTCAAACCAGGTTTCTGATGAAACTACAGTAATACTGAACTTCCACAAGCAACACACACTGATATACCGAACATAAAATCACTATTTACTGTATAACACTCACTATCATTTTCATGTATTTTCTGAAGTGCCTAGGATTGTTGCACAGTTCTGTTCCCCCACAAGAGGGCACTGTTGCACTTTGCCCGGTGGCTCGGTGCCGCTGGAGCCTGAAGACTGCCCCTGAGAGAACGTGGCTTGGCTGGTGTGGAGGTAGACATGGTGGTGAGGTTCTTGCACGCCCTGTCCTCTGCTCTTCAGTCACTCGCCAAGATGTGTTTACTGAATCTACTTAGATCTGAAATCACCTTCTTACATAAAGGTTGGTCTATAAGGCCTCCAGCCTTTTTACAGACGATTTTACAGCCATTTTAAAGTTATGTTTTAACATAAAAGACTATTCAAACTGCCAAATCTCACCACAACCCTAATGTGGGGGACTAACTCCATATTAAAGTATGAATTTGAATGCAGTGCCGTTAAAGTCTCAGTTGTTATAATGGCCAGGTGTCCCAATACTTTTGTTCATGTAGTGTATCAGGATTTGTTTTGTGTGTAAAAGTAGTTGATATTGTGTGAGGTGGTGAGGAGAACACAGGTTCGGTTCCAGGTTCCTCCTCGGTTCCTCCAGCCGTTGTTTAGATTTGTTTAGACTCCATCAGCAGCTCCTGATTTAATTTAATGAAGGACTGATCGAGTCGAACCAGGTTTCTGATGAAACTACAGTAATACCGGACTTCCACAAGTAACACACTGATATACTGTTTACTGTAGAGTGTTATTTGTATTTATTCTTTTTAGTTTTATTTAGTATTATTGTGAAAAACACTCCCTGCTCATCTAAACAATTTTTAGATATGTTCGCAGGTGCTGAAGACTTTTTCACAGTACCGGACATCAGTCTGGATAAAAGTGTCTGCCCGATGCTATAAATGTAATAGGTTCCCTAAAGAACCTTTTGAATGCATGGATCCTCCCATATTGCATAAAGGCTCTGTACCACTTTCGGGATTTTCCTAAAGTTGTCGGTCCAAGCCTGGCACAAACAAAAGACCCAAGGACCAGGTCTAAGGGTGTGTGTAAACATGGGGTTCCCACTCTCATTACACTTTCTGGAGTGGAACCAATGCTCTATGGTTAGGCTCGTCATAAACCTCTAAAAAAATTATAACGTAGTGTTCTGTCAGGTTTCATAAAATGTCTAATGTAGCCTTGTCAACACTGCTCTACAGGATCCTGGCTATAACGTAGAAAAAGCCAAACAAAGTAAGGAAAACTAGTTTTGTATTTGTAGGGACTGCATCCTAATTGAGTTTGACTC
This sequence comes from Brachypetersius gabonensis, assembly GCA_037577145.1. Lineage (NCBI taxonomy): Eukaryota > Metazoa > Chordata > Actinopteri > Characiformes > Alestidae > Brachypetersius > Brachypetersius gabonensis. The sequence continues at coordinate 8,958 of JBBJLR010024963.1, forward strand.
TAAAAATTAGGTCTCGCTTAGGTCTTCTCCCCACCCACCCACGAAATGGAGCTCCAAGCCATAACCGCAAATTGTCACGGCTGTTCTGGAAAGGATGACGGACGAAAATAGTAACACTCTGGCTGCTCATTAAAGTAACCTTCAATGAACTGAAGTGTGATTTTGTGAAGGGGCAATCATGCCTCGGGGCCTTTGCAGTAAACCTCTGCTCAATGAGCCCTTTAAAGCTACTATTGCCAGGATATCTACCCAGACAGGCTACATCCTTCTTAGCCCCTTACTTTTACAATCTGTCTCTACTGTTGTTTTATCTCAGACACATTACTGCATCCTCAATGCCCATAGGAACAATAGAAATGCGCTTTGATTACACGCTGTCCATTTCTGGGGCAAAATTTATTTGTCCTCAACTGGACATTGGAGTGAACGGCTTCTCCGAGTGCGTCCGATTACACACAGGGATCGATGCGCTTCAGAGCCAGTTGTCAAGCTAACTTCATTAACAATGAGAAACACTCTTGGCATGGAGCGCACTAATTTTTCCCCTGTGTGTGTTCCACTTATATTCTAGAACGGAGAGACTATAATGTGCTACAGTGAGTCATAAGACGACTCACTGACTGTTCTGGCAAACTAGAGTGCATCTGAACATCCAAACTTGGTTGTACTTCCTCCCGATTGCCTGAATCAAAACTGTAAATGAGTGCATATTCAAATATGTTCCCTTTATACAGGTTATTTTCACATTTCCCTTCTACTGGTGATTGGTTCACTCCTCTAGTGAGCCTCTTGAAAGAATAACATCTAAACCCACAATAATTATATTTTTGTTACTTTGAATTATAGCATTACCTTTGGTGTTCCACAGGGATCCCCTTTAGGACCACTGCTCTTCTTGCTGTACATGCTGCTTTTGGGACTTGTGTCTGGAAACAGGAGGTAAATATACATTTATAAACAATTATACATTTCCATTCCCCCAGGACTCAACATACGTCCATTTTCCGAGCTACTTATCCCAAGCAGGGTGAGATGATGGAGCCTGTTACAGTGGAGAAACGCCTTGGACAGGTCACCAGTCCATCGCAGGGTGTACGGACGATTTAGCACTTCCATGCAAAGTCTACACAGTAAAGGCCTTGGTCATTTTAGCTGGGAATCAAACCTGGGACCTTACTGTGAGGTAAAGATACTGACCACTGCACCATCGGTCTGCCCCTTAAGGCGCAACAGACTAATAACTCATGGGATTTTAAAGTAGTTAAAAATAGAAAAATTATATATATATATGTGAGACTCTTATCGGGCGATAAAAAAAAATATCGCCGTTAATCTATTCACAAAGTTGGGTTGGGAGCTGGGTCTAAACTACACAAGCTTTAGCGGCTGTTAGCCAGGCGTGTTTGGCTCGTTACTCTCGGCCACAGAGCGGGTCCAGATATAAAACAATTACGGGGAGCAGGGTCTGTTCTTTCCTCCCTTGGAAAGGGAGCAATTATTTACTTTCTTCGAAAAAGAAAAAAGAGTGACGAGAGTCACTCACAGGACGGCCATGTAAAACTCCAAACACTACCAAGAGCGTCTAGCTGCAGACTCCTGGAGAGTGGAGCTCCACAGGAAACACGTACCCTCTACGTGACCTCCACTCTTTACAACCGAAAACGTCAGTTATAAAACCAGTCGATAAACTCCGGAAATTACATTGACACGACATATTGAATGTGCATTTTATTTTGGGATTGTATATATTTTTGTGCATTATTCGGCACACGCTTATTTATGTATTCATGTGTGTGTGTGTGTGTGTAATACACACATCCCTCTGGTCTTGTTGCATGCCTTTTCTGTCCAGTTCACTCGTTTTTCTTAACCATTTAACAGTGTTAACGCATATGGAATGAAATTTCATATATATATATATATATATATGTGTGTGTGTGTGCATAAAATAACAGCAGCAATTGTAAATGCATAGTACACTGCAAGTGCCCTCCCAGTGATCAAGGACAACATTTAAAAAGTTTATAAACGCAGCAGTGGTGATCAATCGATTGTACCATTTATTTTGACAACATGACAACAGACTCAAATGTAGCTCTTTTTAAAAATCTTTTCCATAACACAGAGAATGAACACGGAGTCCCCGCTGGCCAACACAGGCCTGTAAAAACTATTCCATGTCCTGTTTCTTCTGGTTCCTTGGCATCAATATTGCCTCCATCCAGCCTGATTCCCCTCAGTCCAGTCCATAGTATCGTGCAGATCTCTGATGATTGCTGGTTTCTGTCAGAGGCATGGGACGAAATGCTATTAGAACACTTCTTCAGAAATAAATAAGTTACTGTGTAAAGTAAGGTCTCACTGACCTGACTGAGTTCCACTGACCTGACTGTGTTCTCATTCTAAATACAGGCGGATGGTCACCTTTCAGCACAGCTTCTGACTGTAACTTAGTGGAGAAATGTTGGTATTGTTAATGGGTCTTAAGTTTGTTGGAAACAAGAAAGGAAAGATATACAGACAGACGAACGGACAGATCAACTGACCTTCGGAGATCCAGAGCAGGCACCACCATTTCCGCAATGTCAGCATGTCTAACTGTTAAACATCAGTTTGGTACATTTAGTGACTTCTTGGCAGACTGACACTTCATTGCTCTCCAAAAGAAATTAAGCTACTTACTATGGTGTAATCAAAAGGAGCATCCAGCACCACATATAAAGTCCAAAAATATGGGAAAGACAGCTCTTACCATCAACATGAAAATTCCAAGGCCATAAAACTATAAAACTATAAGGAAATCACCAAATGTTCTCACAAATGACTACACACCTCCAACTAAGAGCCACGGATTTCAGTCCACTCCCCTGGACGGCTTTTCTCTGCATGTTTCCTGTTGTTTTAAGATATAACACATTTTAATTGCTAGCAACTATTCTTAACAACGGCATACGGATTACAAACAAGCTTAGAAACACAGCTTTACACAAACAACAGTACACTCACACACTCAGTGTTGATCTACCTATATTTTATAAAGCTCTGCTGTTACTGTTTGATTATATTTTAATGTTTGCAGCATTCAGTCGACAAGCTTATTCAGACTGCACTGTTCTGCCCAATTATAATCACAATAACAATTTATAAGATTATATCTGGTAAAGCAATTCTACTGTCAGGACTCATCGTCCAGGCATTTTAACAATATTATTAAATATCTGACTAAACAGCTGATGTATCACCTTTTAATCAACAGGTTGTACACCACAGTACAGGGCTCACCAGCAACATGTGAATTTACTTCAGAAATTGAAGTAATAAAACATGCAGAGCAGGACAAAGAACAGAACGTGAGCTGAGATGTACTCAACCTGGAACACTGAACAGGTTCCTCAACACTAACATAAACATAAAATTGACCTCAAGAGTGGCATATTGATGGCCACCAAATCCTGCCCCTTTCTTAAGAAGTGAGTGGAGAAAGAACATTTCTTTTTTCCACGACTTCATCATCTAAGAGACAGTCACTCAGGATGTTGAGCAATGAAATAACTGTCATTTAATGATTTATAGCACTAGTTGCCCATAGCTTAAATTTAATAAATTAAAACAGTACCACGATGTAACTGACACAATTACAGCCAAATTCTACATTTTCAGGGGTTCGGGCTGGTATTGGATTAAGTGTACTGTATGGTATAGATGTGCGCCTACATACACAAAGCCGAAAATGCAGTGGAGTCCATAGTGGGAGTAAAAGAACGTCCTTCATCTCAGCATCATTCTGAAATGGAGAATTTTACGAGGCACTCTTACATCGAGGTCTTATATCTTACAGGAAGGGACTGCAGTGGCTCACAGTTATAGGGAGGAAGCCAAGTTTGGGTGACAGATAGATCACCAGTGTTGTGCAAGTTACTTCCAAACTGTAATACATTACAGATTACTTATTACTGTCATTTAAAAGTAATCCC
>JBBJLR010024973.1:0-12931 GCA_037577145.1 Brachypetersius gabonensis
CTCTCTCTCTCTCTCTCTCTCTCTCTCTCTCTCTCTCTCTCTCTCTCTCTCTCTCTCTCTCTCTCTCTTTCTATCAGGAACTCTCTGTCTCTTCCCTGCATTTCATAATCTAGCTGTTCCTCCTGCCCATAAACCCCCTTTCATCTCCTCCTCCTCCCAATTCGTCTCCCTTTGATTCCCTCATTTCATCTGTCTCTTTCTTCACTGCCTCTCCCCATGTTCCTCCAAACCATTCTGTTTGGTGAGCCACATCAACCGCCTCTCCTTTTCTCATCCCTCCTTTCTTTCTTTCATTCTTTTTCTCTCCCTCCCTCCCTCCTCTTCCAACACATTCCTTTAATCTGCTCTTTTTCTGTCCTTTTCTCCTTTTCCGGCTGATGAAAAACCTTCACCCGCACAAAAAAACAAAAAAACAATCCGACTATGTCCCTGTTCCCACTAGCCAAACAAACAGCGGTAATCGGATTGCGAGGCACCGGGTCTCATTCAGCATCACCCTGGAACATGCCCGCCCCTGTCCTATTCTTCTTTCATGCTATTCAATCACGTCATGCCGTAATGTGCAGCTAGAGCCCGGTGCCCCCTCGGACACAGGGTTCAAACCATTCCTCCGGCTTGATTCTTATCACTGGCCTTGAATCGCAAGTGAAATGTTTGACGTCTCGCACTCAAGCAGATGGAATGTGCAGTGAGTAATCCCTCATACCTGCTGCAAAGTCTTATACATGTACTTTGATTTTATACTCAGTCAAGCAGCTGGGACAATAAGCTATTTTGAAGAAGAGTGTTCAATTGGGACATAATTGTTGACCATGATCAAAAATATTGATTTTTTTTGCATTCGAAACCATTCGGGTACCGTGGCCTTCTGAGCGCTGGGATAGGCTCCATCACTTTCTGGTTGGTATAAGAGACCCAGATGAATGAATGAGTGAATGAATGAATGAATGAAGTAACATTTAGTCATCCATTTGTTTCTATTTGCACCACAGGGGGGTGACAAAGCCCCAGGCCTTTTTATAACCAACTATACATTTTATTGACCAAATATTTATTCATACAGTGTCCAACCAAAAGGCTTTAAACATTAAAGCATTAAACATAAAAGCATTTAACAGAAACATTCATTTTCTTAATATCAAAGCTCTTTCTGAATAAGGTTTGTTCACTTCTTTTAATGCCCAGAGCTCCGTGGTGAAGTAGAGCCTCCAATCCCTCCACACACAACCCTGATGCAGAATTTCAGTCATGAGTTAAAAAGCTGCGATTTAAAAAAAAAATGTCGTCTTCATCACTATTAAGGTCACCCAGTGAGCTAGATAAAAACTGAATACCGGGCAATGACGATAACAATAATGACTAATTTAACCATGGATTAATATAATAATATAATATTCTATAAGAATGACATTTTTGACAGATAAATTAAATATTAACTCACACTATTTAAAGTACAGCTGCTTATGTCTAACAAAATATAAACAGAAAGTATTCCTATATTTATACTCCAAATATGAGTTGAATGCATCATACTTTCATGTAAAACAAGCGTCTGCCTTTTAGTTTATTCGTTTCTTTTCCACAAGCACGAGCAAAGTAGAAAATTAAAGATTTTTAATATTTTTTTTTCTCACTTCACAAAATATCTCAGAACAAGTAGTCAAGAAAAAACGAGAGGACAAATGAGATAATTGCTCTACATGAGAGTAATGGCATGAAAAAGTTTGGGAAGCCATGTGAATTAAAAAAAATAATTGGATTTTCTGTAATAGAAAAAGTAAAGAGCAACTGGTGTGCTCAAATGGTGGAAACAAAAGGTTAAGATTAGTTATGAGGTTCTGACATGACAGTGATTACATACACCAGAGAAATTCAGTTTATATTAAAACTAAGTCCCAGCTGTATACAGTGTCACAGATTAATATGTCTTTGATCACTTTGTCACTTCCTGGCATTTTAGTACTAACCTGTCAATCATATACTACCTTACACTAAGACTACCCTTATATAGGGTTTAGAAACAGCTTTAACTGGTTATTTTATTAACGGTCATTAATTAGGTCATGAATTATTTTTAGGTCTTAATTATTAATTAATTATTACAAAATAGAAGGGCAACTGTAACCGGATATATATGATGAATGTATCTGAAGAAGCTGACAGGTACAATGTTGATCGCACCACTTTACAAACTATACTCTTATAAAGGATTTTATAAATAAAATGTGTTTATTAATGGTTATTGATTAGGTTATCAACACCTTAAAATCAACAATAAACACATTAATTAAAAACTAAGACTTGTTTTATGTGATGAACATGAATATCTGATTATGACCTGGCTCACATGTAGAATATCAATAAATAAATACACATAAATAAAAAGAGCAACAGTGACATGTTACTTGCCAAATCATGAGCACATAGTCATCAATATTATTAATGAATATGTACCTTACAATAAGTCTAGCCTTATGGTCAGTTCACTTATAAATGGTTTATGAGTGGTTTAAAACAATCTTATTATTGGTTATTACACAGTCATAATCACTTTTAAATGAATAAGCGTCTATAAATTGGGTAGTAGTGACCTGTTGCTTGCCAAATAGTGAACCTTTGCTATCACTCAACATAACTGCTTCTTCAGATGTGTTTAGCCTTTTAATTGTATACTGTTGATGATTTTAAGGAGTTATAAACTTCATTAATGACATAAACTGACTCATTTTAAACATTTCATAAACCTTTTAGAAGAGGACTCCTGTTGTAAAGTGGTCCAGAGTTAAGATAAGCATACTGTGTATTTATACTGTGGGCTTATAACCTAAATTATATACATAATTTAAATAGACAATAATAATTCAAAGGTAGTTATGACCCTATAATAACTATTAACAAGCTCCTTCTAAACCATGCATAAGCCCTTTATAAGGCTAGTCTTTTGTAAAGTATTTAGTATTAGAGTTTGGGATACAGTTGGGACATGGGACAATGACTATCACATATTGCTAGATAGTATGCTGTATAATCATCCCTAAATTGGGCCCATCATTCGTCTTTTGTTAGAGAAATCCCTCTAAACCCGTTGCATTCACTCCTGCGCATGTGACAATTTCACGCCATTCAACAGCTGCAACTGTCAGTTAGCATCTCAGTCAATCATCGTAATTACTTGATAAGACACATCAGGGATACGGACTGGAACAAAAGACTGGAAGTTAAAAGACTCTTCCCTATTTTATTTACCAATTATTGTCTGGTCGCCCGCTTATCACTCACACCTGCTAGTTTGTGAACATCTACGCCACCTAAAAAGCTAATAACCTCTGCAATATATCCGCAGTGAGGTCAAACGCCACATGAAGAGGGGAAAAACACCTCAGACGACGGATCAAGGGAGGGCGAAGACAGAGATTCACACAGAGACAGATAAAATAGAGGGTATTTACCTTTGACACTGGCAGATGTGTAAGGTGGCCTTCAAGGACGAAGGCCAGGAAACGCTAGCCTCCGCTTCACTGAGCTGAACCCAAGTTGGAGAGTGCGTTTGCTGTCCAGTGTACTCAGGGTTTGAAGGAGATTTCAGGGTGTTTTTGTTGTTCCGAAAGAACACCACATCGACGTTCAGGAAAGTGGGATGTCATCAGGAAGTGCCAAACTGTGCAAAGATGACATGGGATTATGAAGGTCCGACTCATTTTACCAACGTAATCCATCTGCAAGCTGCTGCCGTGCAAAAACAATACCATTTGAGAATCATTTTTATTTGTTCTTATGGATGCCTCGACTGGTCGGGAACAACAAAAGGCCAGTTTCCACGTGACGTCCACCACCGCAGCTGGCTCCGAGTCACGACTGCATTGCCTTTCCTGTATCAGCCTTCCTCTTACTGCTGCCACTTTCTCATTTGACAAGGCCTCTGCATTCAGAACCCATGGACAGATTGACTGCCGGTGTTTGCTTTTCCTCTCACCGTCCTCTCAATGTCTTCCCACCATCCCTGGTGCGTTGTAGCTTTTGCTTATGATGCTATTTGTTCTAGCTTTGAGAAAAAATGGGATTGCTCTTGGATGACACCGGTAATTCAATTGGAGTCCCCTGTGTTCGCCAGCGATGGCCTGAGAGATGAAGAGCCCATCGATTTTTGGTGTAATCCAGAAGAGCCTCGTTCTGCAGTGAAAACAAATGGAGATATTTATTAGAAATAAAGTCGTATTAACTCATGTAAAACCCAGCGGCCATTTAACAGTCTTGGACCTTGGCAGGACCCTTAAAATCAGTCAAAACTTATCCAGCCCTATTATGTAGGTCTTGTACACAAAGAAAAACATCAAGTCATGTCTAATGCCTTCTAATTTTGACATTAAAAAAAATCCAAGAAGGCCCACTTAAAACCGGTGGACCCAGATTTTCAAGATTAAGAGAAATTTGTACTTCTCACATCTTCAAAGCTCTCCTGTTATGAATGTTCATGGGTCGTTCATTACCAGTGGTGTGCCAGGCCAATTTCTGAAGGAGGTGACCAGTGGGGCACAGAATGTAAAGAGATGACTGGGATGTAATATGACTTTTGATAAAAAATAGAGCAAAACAAACTTTGTAGCTTCATTAAGCTCATTTTATTACTCGCCAACTTCTCAGTGCACTTTAATGCACACAGTGCACCTGAACGTAAAAATATAACGACTCTATTTGCATATTTTACATGGCATTTTACAGCAGTGCGCCTGAAATTCCATAACAAAGCAAGAGAAACCTATTCTTGGAGTCGAAATTCCTACCAAGAGCCTTAAAGCAGTTGTTGTGTAGCGTTGCATCATTTAGATGAACCTACAGTGAATGTGAAATTCAGTAATCCCTCAGTTTTATGCGGATTTAGTCTAAAGCAGATTTTTCTGAGAACTGAACAGTCCAGCGGTGGCGGTAATACACTGTAAAGTTGTCAACTGCCATAAAAAGAAGAAGAAGAACAAGAAGAAGAAGAAGAAGAAGAAGAAGAAAAAGAAGCTGCAGCATGTAGCATGACTGCTCTGTACCTTGTCCACGTATTTTAATGTTTTAAACTCCCCCCCCAATTTTCAACAGTTATCTCAGTTTATTTAGTATTAGTTAGCTGTACAGTGTCTAAACATGGGTAGAGAGAGTTATTTCAACGATTCTTTTGTGTAAGAGTCTTTGTTTTCACTTGCCACCTGCTAATGCTAACCTTTAATGCTAATGGTTTTTTAAGCAATAAAGTTTCCTGATTTTGATTATTTATTTACCTTGACATTTTCTTTAAGGGTAGTTCTGGGAGCAGATTTGGGAGCATATTTAGGGTTTACACAATAAAAAAAGGCATTTTTTACCAAAACACAACAACATGGTTTTTCACTATATGCGGATGCTCTTGGAACTTAATCCCTGCGAAAAGGAGCATTCAGTGCTCAGGTGGGATGGAGTAGCTTTAAAGTAATGCCCTTTACAAACAGTCTTCCAGTACAGATGCCAAAAGAACGCATTATTCTGATCAATAAGTAGTCAATTAAGCACTCCAGACCTGCACTGTGCAGTTCATCCCGCATGTTTGTGAGGATGTGTGAAGGAATAAGGAAGTGGTGAGAGTGTGAAGGAGATTTGGGACAGATAAATTACTGACTGCTGACAGCACTAAAGCAACCCACTAGCAGGTCGAGCTGTCCTCAGATTCACACACACAAACACACGTCTCGTCAAAGGCTAATGAGCCTAAAACTCGGAGCGGCACCTGCAATTTTTCATTTACATCGGGCACAACCGAAAAGCTCATGTATCTCAGTAGCTCAGACAGCATGTGGGCAAAACCTGTCAAGTTTGGTGCCAGATCCAATCAGTCAGCGTTAATAAAGCCAAACAAAATCAATAAAGTCAATATTTATAAGGTAAAATGGCACAAGACAACTCACATAATGGAAAACTGAAAGGCACATTAAGGAAAACTGGGGAATCAATTCTTTAAGAGGGAAGTTCAAAAGGGTGGGAATCAATACAGGATAGAATATGGAACCTACTTGAACCAGGACAAGCTCCCACGGTAATTTTCAGAGATTTGTGATATGCTAAGTATGTCGTGCGCCATTCTAAATGTGTGTCATTGTCAGTATATCACCTGGAATCTTAGAGTAAGAACCAAATTTAGGGTTTTATTGCTTGTGTTTAAGGCATTAGGGCACCATGCTACCATGCTTGTCTCTATTCCACGTCTTAGTCTCTTGGATCTTCTGGTAAATTGCTTTTAACCCTCTGAGGTTAAACAAACCTCATTTTCTCTCATTTTACAAATTCAGAGTTATATAGCTGAGGTGGGGCGAATTGGTTGGTACCTATTAGCTTGATTTGAACCATAGAGCCTCCAGAGCCCAGCACTTTAACTGACATATTGATTCATGTGGGATTAATATTAGCTATAGTTATCTTTATGGTCTGTTTTATATCAGGTTAAAGGTGCCAAAGGCTTCCTTAAAAATAGATATGGCAGAGTAGGACAAGACTAATCACTAAGGAATACGGGTAAAAATTACATCACCCGACTGGCCCATGTGAAACTAACCCTGTTCAAATACTGCGTCAGTATGAGTACGTTTTATAGGTATAAATATCAGTGTGGACAAAATGTATTATTACACTAGATCTATTTAATTGCAATTTTTGATGTTTTGTAGTCAAGTTTTGCTGATTCAGAAAATCATATCATTTTTTTCCTCCCTTCAATGGTTCTAGAGATTTCATGTATAATTGTCATTATACGGTTGTTGCAATAATACTATTATTTTCATATTAGTCTCACTGATGCATGTGTCTCTCGTTCAGTGCGTGAGAGTTGGCAACTCTGTTATCTACATGTACAACAAACAACATATTAATATGCAAAAAGTTATAAGTAGAACAAAAAGATCATCATTTATGCGCCGACTTTAGTTTATTCTAAAAAAGACATTTCTAACTAAACCCTTGAAGCTACATGAAAATAAACGTTACCACCAAAATCAGCACAGAGATTGTAAAAAAAAAAACACTACAGAATGGAATTAAATACATTTTGTTGCCTGGTGTTATCAGTGTGGACAGAATCTACCTTTACACTACATACACAAAAATAGAAATAAAAAAGTTATCATAACTGGATGATAATAATATTGGACCAGCTATAAGCAAGTTCTAGCATTTACAAACTTCAGTTTTGATTTACACTCAATCAAAAAGGCTTGAGTTTAGTAGATACTAATTATATACACCTATGATGAGCTGTAAGTGTTGGGACACCCTGAGGAACCTCACAGATCTGAGAAGATGGCCAGACTCTACAAGACTATATTAATTGACTGTGCTTGGGTGATTGCTAATAAAACACTAAATGCTGTGCAGTTTAATTTCCACCTCTGTTTATGAGTGCCCAGCCCAGGCCAGTAGCACAAGTAACTGAATTAGATTACAGATACACATTGACCAAGCCAGTTTATAAGGGAAACCCACCTTGTATCTACACTCATTATCCACTTTATCAGCTCCAGTGACCAGGTATGCTAGAGTCTCATCTTGCACTCTTTACAGTTATAAATTATTTCCTGTGAACAGAATGAACTAACTCAGGGCTCTGCTGCACATTTGTCTTGCCTGACTGATCACCATCGGGGTCCCAGGTCACCATTTCATCCCAGATTTGCAATCGCCGATGTCGCTTGCCCAAGTGTCCACAACTGTTTTGGCTGTTTCGAATCCCACATGCTCCTCCCCTAATCAAGGGCAACTTCTGTTCAAAACTCTGTGAAGATTCCTGTTGTTGTGGACCAAAGACTCTTATGTTACTCTTTCAGTAAAATCTACCTTGACAACTTCTTATCTTTACTTAAGTCGCTCTGATTGTGGGCATCTGCCAAATGCCACTAAAGTTATTCATGATCAGCATTCAGTCTAACACAGATTTTTCTGAGAACTGAACTGTATTGCCGCAACCAGTCCAGCGGTTTAATTTCCACCTTTGTTTACCTTGACCTTGTCTTTAAAGGTAATGCATTAAACTGAGTTTAAAATGAAATTAAAGAGTTCTGGGAGCATATTTGGGGTTTATATTATAAAAAGAACACCCGGTTTTTCACTATACGCGGAGGCTTTTGGAACGTAACCCCCATGAAAAGCAGGGGATTACAGTATTACCTTTACTTTACTTTTACTTACTCTCTTAGCTTTTGATGGACTATCTGTCCAACAACGGCCAAGCTGTATGCTAAGGCCTTCTATTGTTACCCTATAGAGACTCTCTCGATCTCTCTGGGTCGACTAGAGGAGAACAGTCCCCCTTTTGAGTCACAGTTCCTCCCGAGGTTTCTTCCTCCAGCTTTAGGGAGTTTTTCCTCGCCTCTGTCGTCTTTGGTTCACACACTAAGGTCTCGGACCTGGATTGTGTTAAGCTGCTTTGCAACAACATTGGTTGTAAAAAGCACTATATAAATAATATTGAATTGACGTGAATATGTAAGTTTATGATTATAAACTGTATGCGATTTTTAGCTGTAAAAATTTGATTACATTGCTTAGGTCTTCAAGACATCCCTCACTAATTCACAGCACCTATTATCAGAAGGCCTACTTCTTGTAACCATTCTGGGCTCCCTGCATTTTAAACTTCACATTTTCCAGACAATTGTTTAGTAATAATTAGGGGCCGTAAGTTGCGTTCCATTGTAAATCAATTGTGGGACGCCTGCCACAAAGCACTTACATCTGACTGTATTAATAGATAATATATAAACCTGCTGCCTTGCATGGGCTAAGCCAAGATTAGATTCCAAAGTGGAATCCTCCTCATACGAATCTACAGTGGAAAAACACGAGGCTTTAGACCAAGGGAAAAATGGATTTAGATTATCAGAGGAGAGAGAGAGAGAAAGAGAGAGTGAGAGAGAGAGAGAGAGAGAGAGAGAGATCTGCCAGAGCCTTTCAATTTACAGAGAGTACTTCAAAAGATTTATTTTCCTCACTATTCAACTATTTATCCTTTCAAACATGTCATGTGACACTACACAAAATGCCATTTTAATATTGTTATATCATGTTATCATTATGATGAACATCTTAATACTCTTTTCTGCGTGGATCATCAGTACTTCCAGAGCACATCAATTTTAGAGACTAAAAATAAGTCAGTATAATAACAACAACTGCATTAACTAATTAATGTCAAATAGCCGAAGAGAAGTCAGTCTATTTTGTCTTATTCATTTGACATGAGTATATTTTTGTTGGACTAATGATTCTTGAAGTCTTGAAGTCGATAGAAGCTCCTCCTCCTTCCATTCCAGCATCCAATACAGCATTCTTCCATTTCTCCTCCCAGTTCTGTCTGTGTGCATTAAAGTGATGTTGGGTATTAAATGATTCTGCATCAACCCTCCCACTCCTGAGGTGGATAGTGAAAACAGACCTTGTTGTCTAAAAAGGCTGCCGGATAAAAGGCAAACTTTGTGTATTGTTAAAGCTCACAGTCAATCATACTGTGCCCTAAACTGCACTGACAGGTCTGCAGAGTTTTAATAAAGAGCTAGATGTGGTTTGAGTTGACTTCTAGTGTCTTCCGAGCACTGAACCAAAGATGCAAAATTTGGACATCAAAGATGTCTCGGCTGATCGACCACATCTGGGCTGAATGGAAAACAGGGGCAAGTTTGATTTTTTGTTGAACCATTCCTTCAAAGCAGAAGCTGCTCAAAACTTCAGACGTTCTCAGAGTTCTACAGACGTTCTGCAGGAATAAAATAGTTTCTAACACAACCAGAGTCTGAAGGCCTGAAGCTGTTGGATCTTCATGTCATATTTGTAATTGTGTATTTTTACAACTGGTTTTGCAGTTTTAATGGTCCACTACTGTTTTCCTGGTGCATTTGATCTATTCTAGCTTCTTCGCAAATCTCATAAACTAAGTAATTAAAACATAATCATGTGACATAATTTGTGCAAGAGGCCCTCAGGGGTGCAGTGTTATGTTTTTGCCATAATGCCCACTCAGAAAGGACAAAAAGCAAATTATCAATAAAATAAATGGATAAATAGATTAGAATATTGGCATAATGACTCCTAATCTTTACCTGTTACCAGTTAACACGGTTACTGTACACCACTGTTGGGGGCAACACAATACAAGAAAACTACATTAATATAATTCCTGTACTAAAGTGCAACACAGTGAATTTCATCATTCAAATTACTTATATTGTCACTGTTGAAACACTGTTGTCATTTATTTAAAACTTCTTTATGAATGGACCAATGGAAATGGTCCAAAATGACCAAAGAAATCGCGTGACATTCATTGTTTGGTTCCGAGAGCGATTGTTGATTTGGCATCAAATTTCACCCGTGAGCTGGGTGCCCACATGCACGATGTTGCCAACGTAGCTCAAGACGCTTCAGTACCAGTTCTATTAGTTAAATAGGCAGTGTCCCTGGAGCGACTTTAGGTTACAGGTCTTCCTCATAAACTCAGTGGTGATTTGCTGACGGTAGAATTCGAACCAGTGGACTCTCGGTCCAGAGGCAAGTATCCTGCACACTAGGCTCCACCACCAATGGCCTCACCAGGAACCTAACTTGTCATTTCCCAACGAGTTCATAACAAACTGTTTTAACTCAAACTGCTATGAACTCAATAAACAGTTATAAACTCAAACTGTTATAACCTCAATAAAAAGTTATTAACTCAAACTGTTATAAACTTAATAAACTGTTATAAACTCTACAATCTGTTATGAACGCAATAAATTATTATAACCTCAATAAACTGTTATAAAGTCAATAAACGTGTTGTAAACACAAACTGTTATGAACTCAATAAACTGTTATAAACTCAACAAACTGTTATGAACTCAATAAACTGTTATAAACTCAAACTGTTATGAACTCAATAAACTGTTATAAACTCAACAAACTGTTATGAACTCAATAAACTGTTATAAACTCAATAAACTATTATAAACTCCAACTGTTATGAACTCAATAAACTTTTATAAACTCAAAAAAGCTGTTATGAACTCAATAAACTGTTATAAACTCCAACTGTTATGAACTCATTAAACTATTATAAACTCCAACTGTTATGAACTCAACAAACTGTTATAAACTCAACAAACTGTTATAAACTCAATAAACTATTATAAACTCCAACTGTTATGAACTCAATAAACTATTATAAACTCAATAAACTGTTATAAACTCAAAAAACTGTTATGAACTAAATAAACTGTTATAAACTCCAACTGTTATGAACTCAATAAACTGTTATAAACTCCAACTGTTATAAACTCTAACTGTTATAAACTACTCAATGAACTATTATAAACTCAACAAAATGTTATTAACTCAATAAATTATTATAACCTCAACAAACTGTTACAAACTCAAAAAACTGTTATAAACTCAACAAACTGTTATAAACTCAACAAACTGTTATAAACTCAATAAAGTGTTATAAACTCAACAAACTGTTATAAACTCAACAAACTGTTATAAACTCAATAAACTGTTATAAACTCCAACTGTTATGAACTCAATAAAGTGTTATAAACTCCACCTGTGATAAACTTTAACTGTTATAAACTCAAACTGTTATAAACTACTCAATAAACTGTTATAAACTCAATAAACGGCTATGAACTCAATAAACTTTTATGAAATTAATAAACTGTTATGAACTCAATAAACAGGCATGATATTTACAATAAACCAAATACTGATTTTCAACATAAGAAATTATCTTCAAATATTTACAATCAAATATATAAATTTTTAAACAGTAATCATAATAAAACATAGGCAAGAGGTTGAAATTATGTTTTCGTCATTTATCTGACCTATTGTTGAACTGGAAAGCGTCTATTTTCTTGTCTTTGTTGGAATTAATGTTGCAATTATTGAATAGTGATGCAATATTTAAAATTAATAATGGATTATTATTTATTTGAGTACATTTATTGGAATAAAAATTGGTTGTAATTTACTGGATCTGAACTGTGTTTATGACACACACAGGTGTTCAAGGTGCGAGAAGAATTGGTTATAATTTTAAAAATATATTATTTATCATAATAACAATAACACACACCACTTACCCACCCCAGTGTCCGGCCAGGAGACTCAGAGACTCTGGGCTTGGAAGCAGCACGCAGAGTTTACAGATTAGCAATTCAGTTCATACAAAATGCAGAATCTCTTCTGAGCACGGCTGTGCTGGAGAGGGATAAAGCAGCGCCACTCTTTAGAACCATACGCTTCCAGGCTGAATATTCTGATATGAATACACTCCAGTTCAAGGACCATCATGTGTGTGTATGTGTGTGTTTGAGTGTGTGTATGTGTGTGTGTGTTGATGTACCCTAGAAAAATTGCTGCGTTTATGCACCTTATTTGCCTAATCTCTGCTTGTGTGTTTGTGTATGCGTGTGCGTGTGCGTGTGCGTGTGTGTGTGTGTGTGTGTGTGTGTGTGTGTGTGTGTGTGTGTGTGTGTGTGTTTCTAACTGCTTAACCACTTGGAACAAAACAGCACCTCATTTCTTCCTCTTCTCAATTCATCATTTGAGACAGACAGAGGGAGAGAGATGGAAATAAAGAGTGGGTAGGAGAGGGATAGAGAGAAGGAGAGAGATAGAGAGAAAGAGAGAGAGAGAGAAGGAGAGAGAGGGAGAGAGAGGGAGAGAGTCTGAGAGAGAGAGAGAGAGAGCAAGAGAAGGTGAAAGAGAGAGGGTGGAGAGAGAGTATCTGAGAGGGAGAGAGAGAGTCTGAGAGGGAGAGAGAGAAAGAGAGAGAGAGAGAGTGTCTGAGAGGGAAAGAGAGAGAGAAGGAGAGAGAGAGAGAGAGAGAGAGGAGAAAGAGAGGAAGAGAGAGAGAGTCTGAGAGGGAGAGAGAGAGAGAAGGAGAGAGGGA
>JBBJLR010025006.1:0-12930 GCA_037577145.1 Brachypetersius gabonensis
GGATACATTTCACTGCGTGTTGTACTTGTATGACTATGCATGTGACGAATAAAGAATCTTGAATCTTGAATCTTAAAGGGGGAGCTGCTCATCAATTTTTTTGTCCTTCAGGGTGGGGGCAAGGGGGGGTGTATTACACTACACCTTTTAAAAGACAAAATCCTATCATCATCTATCAAAGACATATTTATTTTCGTGTCTCAGAAAAGACCCAGGATTAAAGGGGGAACGGGGTGTTACTGGAATCTGAGCTTTGACTTTTATAATTATAGAAGGATATTTTCATCTACATTTTTAACGGTTCATCATTTTGGGACAGTTTCTCCAGACTCTGTTTAAGCCTAAGCAATGCCCAAGTCTAAATTTAACTCATGCCCAGGAAACAAGACCTCATGGCTAAAATGTTTTCGTAATTAGATTAAGAATTGATTCATATTTGGTCATTTTACTGCTTCTAAAAAGTGCTGGTGTAATCTTTTCCTGTGTCATGTGACAGATTAATGATATTCCATTGTTACACTATATGGACAAAAGTATTGGGACACATACTGTGACTCCAACAGGGACTTTAATTATATTGCATTCAAATCCATAGACTTTAACATGGAGTTGGTCACTCTTTGCAGCTCTAACAGCTCCCACTCTTCTTAGAAGACTTTCCATAAGATTCTGGAGTTTCTGTGGGAATTTGTGAGGTCAGACACTCATGTTGGACGAGAAGGTCTGGATCACAATCTCCGTTCCAGTTCATCCCAAAGGTGCTGAATGGGGTTGAGGTCAGGGCTCTGTGTGGCCAGTCAAGTTCTTCCACACTGAACTCCTCCAGCCATATGGAGCTCGCTTTGTATACTGGGACACAGTCATGCTGGAACAGAAAAGGTTCTTCCTCAAACTGGGTCCACAAAGAAGCATGGTGCTGTCCAGAATGTCTTGTTCTGCTGAAGCATTAAGATCGTCCTTCACTGGAAGTAAAAGGCCTAGCAAAAAGGGATAGAAAACAGGTATGTCCCAATAGTTTTGTTCACATAGTGTATGTAAATGAGAATATACGGACATCGTTTCCCCGTTCCCACAGTAGGTGGCGCTAAAGACCCGTTCACGTCGCTCTGGTAGAAGAAGAGCAGTAACAGAGCCCCGATACAGTAAATACTCGTTTACTTCCCCTAGACACTTCCAAGTTGGACGAGTCCAAGTGACGGGGGTCGGTAATTTACCATTTACCGTCACACACTTTCCAACTATTGTTGATATTTTTATCAGTTATTGCACCGGTTCATGTACGGGTAGAATGAAATTACTGCTAAGCACAACTGCGGTGTAACATTTTGCGTTGCGCCCCTTCGTTTTGGATTGAGTCCTATGAAGGGACTAGGGGGCGTGTTCTTGAGAGTGTATTGGAACATGTCCTCAGTTTAAAACTGCGTACCGCCAGTAAGAGCGCTTCGGTTTGCTCTTCTATTTTTTCATTAAATCTGTTCGGGCGTTCGTGCCTCAAAGGCTAGTTTTAAGTCATTTTTTGGCTAAACACTGTCAGAAATATTTCTGAGGTCGGTGTAAGTGAAGTTAATGAGCTGTTTCGTCTTGTCTGAGGGCTAATAGATGACCGTTAAGTGTTTTTTAATGAGTTCTCGCTGCCAACTTTTGGATTAAAGTTGTTTTTCCGGACTAAAGCGGTTCGAGAGGAGGTTTCCGTTCACTAGAAAAGAACTGTAGAGTCTAAGCTCCTTTTCTGGGTGATTTTGAAGAGGGCGGACTTCGGTTGCATGGTTAGAAGAGCTCTAGAAAGTTTTGTTTTGGTTTGTTTTGGTCGTCATGGCGGAAGGGGTGAACTCTGTGATGTCCCGTATGAAGAAGCCCCCCGGCAGGACCACGACCACCCTGAGGAGGACCAGGAGAGACACGTCCAGCAGGGTACGAGCTTTTACGCACTTTCTGTTCATAACAGACTCTATCAGAAGTTTTAAGAAGATAATCAGAAAACTATGGATCCTGGAGGAAACCGTTTATGCTATGACTGTACAGAGACAAGACCAGTATAAAACTATTACGTATTATTGCATACACAGTCAAGCCCGGAATTATTCATACCCCTGGCAAATTTTGACTTAGTTGACTGAAAAGGACATAGGGCATAAGAACATTGCACAATATTACACACTGTAGACTATTGCACATCATAGCAAGTAATTCACTAATTGATATTTGTTATTGGGTTTAAATATCTTGCACTGCATAAAAGCATCAGCCTATTGCACAGGTTATTATGTGGATGTGTAACAGAGAGAGGAGTTATAGAATCTGATAATGGGAAAGAAGGATTTTCTCTTTCAGTGGAACACTTTATGCTGGTGAGTCTGTGACTAAAGGTACTTGTCAGTTTGTTCACTGCTCTGGAGTGTTCAGTCTTGTTCATGATAGACTGATGTCTAGACCAGTGGTTCCCAACCTTTTTTCCTTGAAGCCCTCTTTGCCAGTGTCCAAGACAAGCCTGCCCCCCCCACAACCCCAACCTCAACCCCTACCCGCATAAACAGAATAAGGTGATTAATTAGGAACTATTATTTGCAAAAAAAGGTTTTTCTTCTTATACTATTATACACACACACCTTTACGTTTCTCAGACTTTAGAATTTTATGAGTTTAATGTGTACAAATTTTGGTAACCATAGTGCAGACAGAATTATGCGCACCCCCTGCGATCTCTAGCGCCCCCCTAAGGGGGGCCTGGACCCCAGGTTGGGAACCACTGGTCTAGACAATGTACTCCTTTCAGCCACAGTTTCCACGTAGTCCAGTTCCTCACCCACCACTAGTCTGCTCTCCTAATGAGTCTGCTGATACGCTTTGTGTCTTCCACATTCATGGTGCCACCCTCAGCACACCACAGCATAGAAACAGCACTGGCCAGAACAGACTCATGGTTTTGCAGACTCTAAAAGATCTTTGTCAGAAGTACAGCCTACTTTGACCCCCTTGTATGTGTCCAGAGAGTTCCCCTGAACAATCGCCACATCCACCCTCTAATGGACAGAGTGATCGGAGATCATGACCTTCTCAGGTCCACCACCAGATCTGCAGCTAATTCAGGTCACACCAGTTCACAAAACTGTCCACAGCCGTCCTGTATTCCAAGTCGTCCCCCCTCCTGATACATCCAGCTATTGCTGAGTCATCGGCGAGTTTCTGCAGATGGTAGCTCTCCGTGTTGTACTGGAAGTCAGATGTGTTCAGAGTGAAGAGGAACAGTGACAGAACTGTTCCCTGAGGAGCTCCTGTACTACACAGCACTGTATGGGACTTGCATCCCTGCAGCCACATGTGCTGTGGCCTTTCACTCACGTAGGCCAGAATTCGCATGACTAAGGAACCTGCATAGCAGACTGTATACTCCCAGCCGGCCTGGCAGAATGGTGTTAAAGACACTGGAGAAGTCGAAGAATGTAATCCTTAGGGCTGCCCTTGTCTTGTCAAAGTGACTGTTTTAAATAGTGCACTCACTCCCCACCATCCGTACAATCCATATATGGAAAATAATCTACAAAAGCAGCCCAATTTGATACCCTAGTTTTTGAATTAAAGAGGGTGGGGTACAATATACATGCTGGGAGTTAAATATTTTCCACAATACACCTTGATAATCTTGACATACAGAGACAGGGTGTCCTTTAAGTCCTTGAAAAGGGTTCCAGCAGCTGACCAGCCATTGGTAGTTCAAAGAGTTGCTTCATAAAATCTGACTGTATTTCAGAATTAACATATTTAAACGGTAGAAGTGCCAGACAGAGGTGAATATCTGGTTCAAACCTACCTCTCGGAACAGGCTTTATGGTTGGAGTTGGTGTCGCCACCGGGAGTTTTTGGCGGCTGCAATGTGAGCCACAGATCTGTCATCTGATGGACAGCCGTGCTCTAAAGATTTCCTAGATTTTTTTTTTTTACCCAAAAACATGGCACAAATATGAAAAAAGTTCAAAACAGCATTAGATAAGACACCCCCCCCCCCCCCACGCACACACTTGCATGTGTGAAATATAAGACTACTAAGCTTGATTCAGCTTCGTTCAGTTTTATAACAATCTGAGAAGTGATATTTTCCCCTTAATTGACGTCACAAATTCCATAAAGTGAAGAAAGGAGTGATTGTCCCTGCTTGTTCAGGAGCCTGGCCCTCATTCATCAAATATCTGTTTATTATCTGAAATTCCTAACCTGCCCAAGCAGCAAGAAACCCTGTCCTGTCAGACAGCCCCCCTGATCCAGCCAAGCTTATTTATCTTTTGTTAACCTGTTTTTTTCTTCTGAATCACATGATGGCTGAATATTTTTTAATCTCTCAGCGCACTCAGATTTTCATGCCACTCTTGAATTATATTCAATATTATAATTATAGGTTCAATGTTATAATTTCTCAGACTGTCTTGCCGTGTGTACTTCTTTTCATATCAAGCATTGCATTGTTTTGTTTGATTTTGTTCTTAAAGCAGTACACATATATAAAATGAATTATGTGAAAGTAATTCTCTAACACTGACGTGGTTTAATTTCTATGGAGATGATACAATCTGTGAGTGCAGCTTTCAATTATATTCACCCTAACAGAGCTGAATTCGATTAGAGGGGCTGTCTTTTATTAGAAATTCAAAGAAAAAGAGTAAAACCTGAATTTAATTGTTTTAGCCACTGAGAATAGAAAGTTTGTTCCGCTGTTTTGACAGAGATCCCGCAATCCCTGTTTTGCTGATTGAGGTTTTTTCTTTTTCATTATGGCAGGTTGTTCTGGAGAGAGTCTTGGGGATCACCACCTCCGGCAGCAGCGGCCTGGCATGTGACCCCAACACAGGATCTGTTGCGTATCCTGCAGGGTAAGATTCAAGATTCTTTATTTGTCACATTCATAGTTGGACAAGTACAACATGCAGGGAACTGAACCGCTCCGTTTATGACTGTGCTAACACTATAAAAATAAGTAAAATTTTCAATTAACACAAATCTGAAAGTTTCTAAAACACAAAGTAAGAGTAAGTACAGTTGTAGTCAGGGTCACCGCAGATCCCTGGAAAGTATTAAGTCTTTAAAAATCTTTACATTTTAAGGCCTTGAAATGTATTGAAAAGTCAGGAGTTTTAAAAGGAGTGGCACCTCATTGCCTATAGCACAGGGGGCAGTGTGTACCCCATGGGCATGCCAAAGAAATAGAGGAAATAATGTTGCAGGGAGACTCGTTCCCCTTAAAGGCGCGAGTGTAGAACGGGGAAATGCAAATTCAGGAAGAGATGGTTGGAGGATGAGAAGTACCTTGGATGTTTGAAAAATACGAATAATGTCTACGAAGCATTTCAGAAAGAGACCCCAATTATGGAGGGGTAATTCACACTCTAAAGCCATCCACCCACACATCAGGGGAGTTGACATCTCGGCTGTTGACCAGGAAAGAAAAACTATAATTCTATAATGGTTCTGGCCCCACACTTACGGCCCCTATACCTGGGTGTGGTGGAGGCTTAGTGGGCAGGATACTTGCCTCTGGATCAAGAGTTCATGGGTTCGAATCCTACCTTCAGCACCACCACTGGGTTCCTGAGCAAGACCCTTAACCCCAAGTTGCTCCAGGGAGACTGTCTGCTGTAGTTAGGGAATGGGAATGGAAGTCGCTTTTAGATAAAACCGTCTGATATTATTTGCCATAAAGGTAAATAAATAAATGATTGTATTGGCGCCCTCTGCTGTTAGTCAGTTAAGGAGAAAGGCAGGCCGACGGCCGTGGACCGGATTTGTTAATTGCGTTAAAGGTTATTAAAAGCTCACCAGCGCTCCATACATTAAGAGGGAGCTTATCTCAGGCGTGAACAAATGCAGCTTCGTTGTCATGTTCAACCACCATAAGCAAACAATTGGGTAAATGACTTGAATGGCTCTTGAGTGCAGTCCCGGTATCTGGAATCACGGTACATGGGCCACTGATGTAAGCCATTCAATAACCTTTAAACGGATTAACGAACCTACGGTTTTTAAATATTCGCGTTGTTTCATGTATTTGAATGGGAGAACCGTATTTATTGCCAAGCCATTTTGGAATCAGCTGGCAGGCGGGATACCTGCTGGAACTTCATAGGAATCAGAATAACATGGTACAGAATGTTATTGTTAATTTCTGTTTTTCTTTTCAGATCTAACCGAGTAGTGTTAACACAGAGATTTAAACAGTCTTTATAAGACCAACTCTTGGTGTTTGAAAAGAACCGAAGTTAACATATTTTCTATTATGAGGCCAGATATATTTCAAGATTAAATTAAAATGATTGCACGTTTCTGGTACCGTAAGAAATTCTGGTTATAAATCTCTTTCCTATTGTAATTGTGATATTGTCAAAAAGTTAGTGGGACTTATCCCGACCTCTGGATGCTCTGCAAGAACTTGCTGCGGCCAAAGTGGAATGTGGGCTTTTCACAAATTAAGCGGTGGAGACCTGCAACTTATCAGAGGAAACAGTTGTTGCACGGAGGCTCCTATGTTGAAAAGAAGACGACTGAACAAATATTTGGGTTCTTTGCGCTGTTTGTAGTGTTTTACATTATGCGCGTGTTTGCACATTTGTTCACAGCCATAATGTTTTATAATTAAGAGGCAGTTTTATGTTGGAGCTTTTGCTGTAACCCCTCAGTTTTACACAGACTAGCATTTGCAAATGCAGTCTAACAGACTTTTTCTGAGAACCAAACCGTATTACAGCCATCAGTCCAGCGGTGGCAGTAATACACTGAAAAAAAGAAGAAGCCTGCTGGAGCATGTAGCACGAATAAAATTAAATACAAGTAAAGTAAAAATAAGTATAAAAGTACAGATTTAAATGTAAAAACACAAGAAATATATAACTATTAAAAATAAGTACAATTTTATCTTTGAGTAAAAATCAGTACAAGTAAAATAAGTATAAAAGTAAGAACTATTTTAAATAAAAAAAAATAATACAAGTACAAATCTGAAAGTTTCTAAACCACAAATCTAAAGTAAAACAGCTTAAACAAGCAGCAGTTAAAGGTAAATATCGTGCTGCCACATGTTTACCTGTCTGTGGATTGATGTGAGACTATGGCTGAATGATTATAATGCGTGAATATGGGTTCTACATAACTAATGCAGTTCTGTTCTGTTCTGTTGCAGATGTGTTATTGTTCTCCTCAATCCAAAGAAAAACGAGCAGAGCCACATCTTCAACACATCGAGGTACATGAGCTTGTAAATCGCGTGCAGTAAAGTAGTTCTCGTTAAGTTTGAGACTCTGTTTATTTCTTTCGCTCTTGCTGAAAGACTGTATGAGGCAGGATCACCTCAGCTTTACTCTGTATTTATCACACAGGAAAACCTTCAGCGCTTTGGCCTTCTCCCACAACGGAAAATATTTGGTCACTGGTGAGGTAAGTGGCTGGAAATGCGAATAAAGTGAAGCCTTTGTTATCCCTGAGGTAATTGTGTTTGATAAGTGTTCTGGAGTACAGCACTGATCTCATGCTTATGTGGACGTCTTCACGTAGATTGGTGTTTCAGTGCTTCATCTGAAGTTAAACCTGCCTATAGTAAAGGTGTTTTAGGTTAGGAGTGTACATTAGAGTGCTGGATTGGGGAAGAATGGGGTCAGGGTGATTTGGGAGAGGCGTGTTTGTATATATACATTTGTAAAGTGTGTGTGATTCACAGTCATGGTGTCTGGAAAGCCTTCACACGAGGATTTGCCTTTTTCCAAGAGGTATTTGTCACATTTAGACGATGTTTTTGCTGCACCAGTGAAGGATTGACAACAGTTGAGGTAGTAATGACTACTTTTGCATGTTCTGCAACTGCAGTTTACTGAATTCTGTTCTATTTTTAAGCCTAGAAGCTGCTGAGTGTTGTCAGAACCTTTTATAGGAACTCCTGTTGATGCAGCTGACGTCTCTAAAATGCTTCCTGGAAGTTAATTCCAGTTATACAAGATCAGACTCCGATCTCTTTTAATAGAGAGAGACCTATTATCCTGAAACTGCAAGTCACTTTAATGTAAAATAGCAAAAATTGTTTATGATCATCCGAAAATTGATCCCCCGCCCACCCCTCCCATGATGTTTTTGCTGTCTCTTCTGTGCATTTCTCCATAATAAAACTGGATGGAGAGTTTTTACTGATGGACAGGATGTTCCATTGCCTTTCTTTTTCGGAAACACTTCGCTTAAACTCGGCACTTTAACACTGATACAGCTTTGGAAAAAAAAAGTTCCTGCTGAAAAGTGCTCAGTTTCAGCTTTGTATTCGTTTTTAAAGAACTGCTGACAATATTTCTCCTCATTTCCATATAAAAATATTGTTCTTTAAAGCATCATTTTAAAGGAAATGACATCAGAATAAGAGAAATGATGCAGCGTTTACAGAACCTGAATAATTCAAAGAAAACAAATCTCTCGTTCACTCTTAAACAAAAAGGCAATTAGAGTTGCAACGATTAGAAATGTTGGCGGTACGATTATAGACTGAAGAAATAGTCACGGTTTCACGATTATCACGGTTGTTTTATCTGAATTGATTTCACAACTGTGTTAACAGCTTTTGACCTTCAGAAGCTATTTATTGCTGCTTTTCAAAATGAATTTGTAAAATAAAGGTCATCTCTGTAAGGCAGTAAAAGTCTGTGAGCTGCACTGACAGAGGTTACTGCTGCCTTTTGAATACATTACAGTCAAAAAAGTTACAGTAAAAACAAATTCAAGTAATCTCTGGGCAAACAGATGATCTTTAAAGCTGTATTTTAATGCTCATGGAACAGAAAATTTGTAATTAAAGTCACGTAAACTTGCTCTGTAAGCACATTCAGATCCTTTGATGAACACATTTTTTTATATTTTCAGTCTGTGTCTTTTTTTTTTACCAAGAGAAATGAACTCCTGACCTTCCTGATGACTTGAACATAAATTGCACTGTTTAACTTTAACATGCAGTTAAAATTGCTTCTTTTTAATGAAGCGAACATCGTTGGAAAGGTGTCATCGAGCCCTATCTAACTGTGAAGTTTCACGGAGATCGGTGGTTGCCCAGACTAGAACAGCCGCAAGCACATTCCATGGGGGACTAAAGTATTGGGACAACTGGCGATGTAAATGGGTCGCACTCTTGTTTTGGTTCTGCGGGTCGCTCTATTGTATGTCTCTGGTTCCGGCGGATTTGTTTTGCGGTTTTGGGGAAGTATTAACGGTGGATTAACTGCAATGTTTCACACTGTGGTTAATAGTCAAACCAGTTAATCCCTGCAAACCTAATGGCAATAATGACCTTTGAGGAACTTCTAGTGGTGTTTCACCATCCAACTGGTCCCATTGTGAGAGGAGAGAGTCGATTACAGCAGTGTTTTATACTTTTCCCTCATTAAATAAGATGTGATTCAGCTGATCACTAATCAGTTGCTCATAAACAGAATGAGGTGCTTGTGTAGGAGTTTAACAGGTACTGGACTGGAATGGTTTCACACTCAGAGATGCTGATTTATAAATAAATTGCAGTAGACTCTGATTTTTCTCCAGAGCTGTATATGCTGTCATTAATTATATAGGAGTTGTACTAATATTACATGTCATTTTACATTATTGTTAAATGTCCTGTCTGATGCTGTCACGACAGTACTGGTAATAGTAATACGATGCTGTTATATTAAAGGGTAAAATCTGTCATGCCATCACATAACTTTTGCCCTGACATGTTTGTGGAATGCCTGGTTCAGGGTTAACTGCAGTGTTGCAGATTTTGTTCAGCCAGTGAACTGTTTTGTCCTCTTTCATAATGTCTGGTGTTTTTGACCCTTAATGTTCTTAACCGTGACAGAGGCTTTAAGTTCTACATGAATGCTCTATTTGTTCCATTCATGGTCCTTGAGAATCTCACATGATTAACTAAGTGGTTTGTAACAATACTATAACTAGGTGTAACTGTAGTTATTGTTTTGCTTTGAGTGCTATAAAACGTTTTTTAAAAACGTTTACCTGTAGCCGACCTGGAAGCACTTTTTTCGAATACCACACCAGGGTTGATCCCCTGTACTCCAAGTGCGATTTATCCGCCATGCAAACACACAGAATTTTCTAGCAGTTCGGTAGATCTCCAGGAGACCTTTCAAACGAACCCTCATTTGTATGTTTAGGCAGAGTAGATCAGGGGTTATTCCCCAAAAACCGTTCACCTCGCTGCGGTGTCCCAATACTTTTGTCTAGCAACCTTCCGAGTTGCATATCTCGGCGGGTAATTACCCGGTGATGGAGAACATGAAGAAACCGAGTTCCTTTCAAACGAACTCTTGGTGTGAACATTAAAAGAACCAAATTCTCTTTCTGTTGGTCCACTTTTTGGACTGCTCACAGCTAGTTCTCTTTAAAGGAACCAATTGTGGTCCTCTAGAACACACTTAAAGCGAGCTGGACTGAGACCGCCTCCGTGTTCAGATATATGCAAAAAATGTTGACCAATCTGAATTCGCTTTAAGGTTCTGAAACGTACCAAGTGTAAAAACACCCTCAGTGTGGGCTACAAACCTTTCATGCAAGTCACTCTGGATGAGTGTCTCTAAATGTAGGCAGTTTGTGAAGGATGTGTCCATCTGGGTCACCAGAGTGTTTTTGCCTTAGGTCTGTCTTTTTATGCACCTGTGTCTCTACAGAGTGGCCACATGCCCTGCGTGAGGGTTTGGGACGTGGTGGAGCGAACGCAGGTGGCAGAGGTCCAGTGTCACAAGTACGGCGTGTCCTGTGTTGCTTTTTCTACCAATGGGAGCTACATTGTGTCTGTTGGATACCAGCATGACCGGACCGTCAGTGTGTGGGACTGGAAGGTAAGTTTAGAGAGACAGAGGCTCAAAGTCTCTCACACCTATAGAAATACATTCTTACTGAAATGGGGTAAACATGCTTAAGCAGGAGGTTTTGTAGTGTTTGGCGATGGGGATTCTTACTGTACAAACTTAATAGAGGTTTTTTTTCCAGTAACAGTTTTGCACACTATATAATTTCTGCCACTAGGGTTTTGAAAAATGTGCATATTTTTCTTAGACATGGCACAATGCCTTTTTTTTAAACATTTTTTTTTAAGTCCGATACAGATGTAAATTTGGATTTCTGATGCTATGATACAAATCCGATATGTGCAGAGTCTTTTTTTTTTTTTTAAAACAAACAAAAAATGTCCAGGTTCATTTTGTATACCTTAACACAAATACAAAAATCAAAACTGTGATATAATAAGGGAGAAACATTGCACAGAGATCATATTACAGTAAGATGTCCTCTATGGCATGCTTTTTGTAAAAACAGCTTCATAAATTGTATTTTTTTTTCACACATTTACAGCTAAATGTGTTTAAAAAAATTTTGCAATCTAACTCTAAATGCTGCACTTTTACAAATGGCGACTCTAAATGTGGGATTTTAATGTAGCACTTGTACAAACTGCGAGGTATGCTAATTGGCCACGCCCTGTGTTTACAATTGGCTGTTACTTAGCAGGGGGCTGGAATGCGTGCTGTGATATTTCCTCACCAACATGGAGAATTTGCCTTAAATTATCTTAAATTTAAATGTTAAATATGAAAAATATATCTCACACTCTAAGTGTGAAACTTCATAGTTAGATAGGGCTCGGTGAGACCTCTCCAACAACCCCTCGTTCACCATAATAGCCCCCAGAGACCCAGAGTTATTAGCCGAAAATCGTTCACCTCAGACAAGAGTAATGGGACAACCGGGCGAGGTGAACGAAATAAATCTGGATCTCCCGGGACTATTATGGCTAACGAGGGGTCTTTTGGAAAGGTCTCATTGAGCCCTATCTAACTGTGAAGAGATTGATCGTTTTTTTATTCTCTCCCGATTTCCGATCCAGTAATCTAGGTCAGGATCGGACCGATACAGAATATTAGATCAGCACATCTTTAATTTTAATAGTGTCTTTTTGTTTGTATAATACGTTGACGTTTTTGCTTATTTTTCATTTTACACCTTATTGTAGTGGACACAGTTTCATCAGTAAGTTTAAATAATAGAGGAACGTTGGCGAGTGGTTATTTATTTTCTCTTTATTCGCAGAGAGGGGCTGTTATTGCATCTAACAAGGTGTCCAGTCGAGTGCTGGCGGTCTCCTTCTCTGAAGACAGCAGCTACTTTGTCACTGCAGGAAACAGACACGTGAAGTTCTGGTACTTGGATGCCTCCAAGGAGAGAAGAGTAAGACTGAAAGCTCGTTTGCTGCTCTTGTTATCTTCTAATTAGGTGCCTGTGTTATCTTAGTAATGTAAATTACCTTTGACTGCTAAGTTAATGAAGACCCTTGAAATGAATCTACTTTTCCCACATTGATTCTGAATGTGTGGCAGTTTGCAACAGAAGTGAAAAAGCACATGTTCTAACCACTACAGCACATTAATTCTCATTATTTTATAGAAATAAACAATTGTCAGATGACTTGTATTAAAATTTCCCTCCCTGCTGTAAATCACTGGTCTTTACATAAACCTGTAAGGGTTCATCTGAATGGTAAATGTTTCAAGTAGGGCTGGGCGATATGGCAAAAATATCATATCAATTTTTTTTCTCTTAAATCACGATTTCGATTTAATCACGGCATTTACATTAATTTGTAACTATAGATTTTTTTGACCATTTTGCAAGTTACTGAACAGTACAACCAAGCTATTGTTGGCTGAGTGTTGCTTCTATAAGGCAGGCATTAAGTGGACTAGCAAATAGTGCAGTTTGGCTGAGAAAAAAAAATTAGAAAGAGCATAAAGAACCGCAATAGATATAGTGGAAGAAATAAGTATTTGACCCCTTGCAGATTTTGTAAGTGTGTCCAATGACAAAGAAATGAAAAGTCTCAGAACAGTATCATTTTAATGGTAGGTTTATTTTAACAGTGACAGATAG
>JBBJLR010025016.1:0-12929 GCA_037577145.1 Brachypetersius gabonensis
TGTGTGTGTGTGTGTGTGTGTGTGTGTGTGTGTGTGTGTGTGTGTGTGTGTGTGTGTGTGTATGTGTGTGAGAGTGTAAGATAAAGAGAGAGAGAGAGAGAGAAAATAAAGTAGAAAAAGAAAAGAGAGAGACAGATAGCAGAAGGGACGACAGACAGGGCAAATGAAAGACAGGAAGGAAAAAAGAGAGAGAAAGAGTGAGAGAGAGCAAAAGTACGAGCAAAAGAGAGAGAAAACGAGAGTTAAATAAAAAGAAATGAAGCAAGAAGATAGTTGGAAGAAAGTTGGAAAGTTGGAGAAAGAGAGAGGGAGACTGTTGCATGGAGGCTGTTTGGGGAGAAAGTGGGTGTGTTTTCTAGAGACACACTGCAACACTTACTCCTGATACTTTATTTGATGGCAGCAAAAGTTGGTATGAGTTTATGTGTGGGTGTGTGTGTGTATGTGTGTGTGTGTGTGGCACTAATGACAGATACTGCCAGCTGTCCTGCCACCACAATTACTTCTCCTGCCGCATGCAAGACAAACCCTTGAACCCCCCACCCCTCCCACTCCCCAACTCGAGCTGGCTTCAGCTCCAAAGCTTTCAAGCGGTGTGTATCATCCCATTGACTCAACTCAGAAAGGATTGAACAGTGATCCCAAATCCAGCTTTCTCCCCACCGCCCTGTGCAGGTTGGCAGCTGCAGAGCCATGTGGAAGATTATGTACTGTGGTAATATAAGCTTGTCTTTTCTCTATGCTGAGTTTAAACAGCCAGTTTGGTAATACTCCTCTCTCTGCCGCCTCCTCTTTTAGGCACCTTGACAGCTTTCGCTTAATTGCCTTGGTCGAGCCTCTGAAAGACTTTGTAGTGGAGACTGTTGTTGGACTGGAGGGAGACGGGCTGAAGGAATTTAAGAAAGCTGAGCTCAATGGCAAATAATTACAATGACATTTATAGCCCATCTGAACTATATTGTGTATTTAATTTAAGCTCTATGGATGCTTCTTTGAGGCTTAATTATAAATCGACTATAAGTGGCCCTTTCGATGAATCAGCAGTAATTATTATCAGCAGTCATTCTTTTTATCATGTTGGGTTGTTCATGTTTCCCCTTTATATATAGAATAAAATATTATATGTACAAAGAATGCTTATATACATGAATATTACCTAATATTCATAAATATAAGTCTATGTTGTGTATTCATATTGTATATTATTGTATATTATATTGTTCAGTATATTGTTCATTGTGTATTTACATATTGTTGCTGATCGACAGAATCAAATTCCTTGTGTGTGCCTGTGCTCATACTCACCCAGTAAATGCGATTCTGATTAACAGTTTGCAGAATAAAAATACATATTTGCATAATTTCTTATTAAAGGAAGCTTGATAGACACATACCAGCATTTTTGCCATTTTAAAATATTTCCTACAGTGGATATTTCAAATGGTCTGCATGATTTGTTTTTGTTCTGTTATTGTCTGTTATTACTCAGTCTTTATAGCAATTAGTAGATTTCTTTATTAGTAGTGATAGTGAGATATACACAAATAAAAGCTGAAATATCTGAAATATATAAACAAGAACATATGCTTATTGCCAGGTAAGCCATTCCGGTATATCCATGCAAAATTCTTTATTGTTGGGGTGCTGAATGTATTGGGACAGGTGTGGAGCTACAAAAATCATTGATTGGCCAAACTGTAAGTCACATGACATCCATTGCTAAAAACATTAGCAAGCCAGATCAACTGCTTGTGAGTCTTAAATTTAATGCAGTAAAATGTCAATAAGAAGTTCTTAATTGTTGCTGCTGTTGTTTCTGTTTACTGTTAACACTAACATTGTATGGAACCAAAACTTAACCCTCGGTCAAACCCTGCCTATTTTCCTGCATTCCATGATATAGGTTCAAATGTCTATCGTACATGCTTAAAAAACATAATCCCCATGTAAATATGTAAATGTAAATGTAAATATGCACCCCTAATGTTATTTGTTTACTGTTTTGTATTCTTTAAGATGCCAATTCCATTCTGACAAATTCCTCGTACCTGGCCAGTAAAGTGATTCTGATAGTGATACTGTTTGAGGCAAAATGCAGCAAAAGGTGTCCGAGTCTCAGTTTCCCGGCACACTATGCTGATGAGGGTCATGCGCTACCTATCTGCCTGATGCGGCACCATATCATGCTTGCCCACAGCAATTTGGTGTCCTCTCGCTACCCTGTCATCTCCTCATTTAAGCCCAGTGGGAGGAATGGATACAGGAATGGATGTTGGCACTCGCTTCTGCAGCTAGCGGGCAGAAAAAACTGCCATTATTAGGTACAATTAAGCAAAACACAAAGGGATGGCGGTACCAGAAGCTTTTAGCTGTAGGGTTTGCACAGATGTTGATGTATTAAGTCAAGCTATTTGGAGCTGCTATCTCTTTATGCATAGAGGCAAAGAGACAAAGTCTTGCTGGTTTTGTTTGTGTCCTTAGCTTTGGTGTGGCTGATTAGTTTGCGCCTTTTGTGAGTGACACCCCCTGCCTCCCCAGACACCCCTGAAAGACTGAAAGATTACAGGCATTATGGAAGCAGTGGGAGCAGAACTTTTGTGCTCAATATTAAATTACTGCAGTCCTGGGGAAGCAGTCATTATCAGAAAGGTGCCTTTCACTAGAAAAGTAACTGCGGAAATAGTTCAATTTACAGTCTATGAGAGATATTATCTTCACAAAGAGTTTTGATGAGCTCGAGTGACTTCAGCCACAATAGGCATGGACGTGAGTAATGACTAACTGAGGACTCCATATGTGCTTCTGTACTAATGTAAACCTGTACTCAAAAATCATCTGAGCTCAAATTCCCATCCGAACCTCAATGTTATCACTGAATCTATTATGTGTGCGGCACTATCACCATATTCCTCCAGAGAATGTTTTGTCACTCCTTGTACAATATGCAAACAATATTATAAACAGGCATAATTATGTCATTGACTTTCTAATATACAGTCTTATGCAAAGGTTTGGGCATCCCTAGTCAAATGCCATGTTTTGTTGATTTTAAAATGAAAATAAGAACAGATTGAGTACAGAGAACACATTTCTGCTTAATGTTATCCACAATTACTGTCTATTTGCTGAATTTGACATGTTGAGGGAAAA
Organism: Brachypetersius gabonensis; assembly: GCA_037577145.1. Lineage (NCBI taxonomy): Eukaryota > Metazoa > Chordata > Actinopteri > Characiformes > Alestidae > Brachypetersius > Brachypetersius gabonensis. The sequence continues at coordinate 3,151 of JBBJLR010025016.1, forward strand.
CGAAAAATGCAATTTTCTCCCCCTGGGTGTAACAACCTTTAATAGGCCTGTATTTAGGTGTTTTTCCATCTGCCGTGTTAATCCAAAATTTGATTTACGTTAACTGTAGAGGAGCTATTATCACATTTTCACTTAGAAATTCAACAAAACATGTAATTTGACACTCTCATTCAAATTAGTTTTTTTATTAATTATTTAAATTATAAGATTATCAAATTATTATTTATCAAAGGGCCCATTTTTCCCTTTTCCTAAAAAAAAAAATCTGATCTTCATGTTGCTGTAAATATTTGAGCAAAATGCTTAGAATTGAAAGTCTTGGCATTGGTTCAGGATCTGGGATTTTTTATGGAATTTTCAGATTCCACTGGCATTAGGGAATACATTATACCCCTGTGAAGTCGCCCGAGTTCGCGACCTGAGTCGTTCATGGATTTTTTCCTAATGGTTTGTTGAACCCCTTGGAAATTCGTGGAAACCAAAAATATCCTCTGCATTGTTTTTTTTTGTTGCATTTTTGTAGCCGTGTAGATTTTTTTATGTATTTTAGTGCTAAAGTATTAAGAAAAAATATAATTGGCTAAATTTGTAACAGAAATATTGACATAAATTCAGCTATATTTACATAGAAAATTCAAGAGAGCACAAACAGCCGTATACGAAAATGCGCCTTGGGATGGGAGTCTCGTCAGAAAGTGGAGGTGCTGTTGGGCTTTCTTGTTTGTGCGTCACCTGCACACCTAAGAACTTCACACTACTGACTTTCTCCACAGACAAGTTGTTAATGTGAGGTGCGGTGTACGGGGCGGAGTTACTCCCGAAGTCGATGACGTCTCCTTTGTGTTGCCGATGTTCGGGGACAGGTTGTTGTCTCGACACCAGACCACCAGTTGTCTGACCTCCTCTCTGTACGCGAACTCATCGTTGTTCCTTATGAGCCCCACCAGTGTTGTGTCATCTGCAAACTTGACGATGTAATAATTTCTTCCCCATTTAAGTGACAATTGCGCACTTGCCCATCCACACGATGTAACGTAGTTCATAAAGTCAGGCCACCTCCTAAAATTGCTAAAACTGATACTCATGCAACCGGCTTCAGTGCACTGTGTGTTCTTTCTGCCATATCTAGAATGAACTTATTCAGCAATTTGTGCTACAGTAGCTCTTCTGTGGCACCGGACCAGACGGTCTGTCCTGCGTTGGCCTAGTGGGTAGGATACTTGCCTCTGGACCAAGAGCTCATGGGTTTGAATCCTACCTTCAGCAAAACCACTACTGGGTTCCTGAGCAATACCCTTAACCCCCAGTTTGCTCCAGGGAGACTGTCCCCTGTAGTTAGGGAATGGAAGTTGTTTTGGATAAAAGTGTCTGTTAAATGTAAAATCTAAATGATTGTGTCACTGGTCGTCCTCCCTTGGACCCCTTTTGGCAATTACTAACCACTGCATACCGGGAACACTTCATATTACCTGCTGTTTTGAAGATGCATTCATCTACCCATTACAATTTGCCCTTTGTCAAAGTCACACAGTCTTTATGCTTGCTTGTTTTTCCAGCTTTAATCACATTCTGTCTAAAATATCTCACCCCTTGACAGATGCCATTTTAACAAGATAATCAGCGCGATTCACTTCACCTGTCGGTGTTTTAGATGCTCCGGCTCTTCTGTGTATCTCTTGTTTTAAAAGGCCCATTGTCACATTACGCAGAGCAGGCAACTGCTTGCTATTAGTGTCAAGTTAGTTTTTAGCTTGATAAACACAGCCCAGCTGTGTTTCTATTATCAAGCTGACGCTGTGAATGCTGCATGATATAAATTTCATGGACGTGTCAAACTGCTAATTGTAATTTTCAAGCATTAGCTTGTTCTTTTACTTTAAAAAAGCCCATCAGTGTCTTCTGGATAGGGTGTTGCCCTTGCATGACGGATAAAGTTCTGTGTTTAAAGTCCATTTTTTTCTTTCTGCAGCGGGTTGCACGTTCGAGGAGGACTCGGACGGTAGCTTGTGTGAGTATAGACAAGGACAGGAGGATGACTTTGACTGGCAGCTGGTGCGGACCTCCAGCTGGCCCTTCGTACCCTCTGACCTCACGCGGGGTGAGTTTTGAAATGAGCCGCTTTCACTCTTCACACCTGTTTCCCACAATGCACCTCTCTGTGCTATGCAGCTGGCAGTTGCTCTGGGACATGGCGCCATGGAAGCTTGAGATTCCAGGCCTGTGATTCCCTCAGCTGTGCTCTGATTTACTCATTTTTACTGTTTTCCACTAACCTGTACGAGTGCAAAAAGTTAAAGACCCGGGGCTAAGAATTCAACAACATCAGTCTGGGAATGCTGTAATTATTATAATTGATTTTAATATTTAATGAAGTGTGTGCTTATAAATTCTCAGGTGTATTTCCAACATTGACAAGCTATTGTTTTACTGTCTACTTTCCACTGCTGTGTACAAAGGTCCACCAGTCACTTTTATGTATTTCGTTTATGTTTAAAACGGTTCTGAACCGGAGCAAAAGTAGCATTTCAGAGTGACCCTGCACCAAACAGCAACTCTACATTTATAAACAACAAACCTAATGCTACTCACACAGCTGATACCTACATTCCAGATTTCAGCATGAACTGAAATGTTCACTAATTGATCTGTTTCAGATTCAGGTGCAGTAAAAAAAAGCAGTTAATTACACTGTTTTGCATTCGTGTGAGTTGCATCATAATGAAGATAATTCAAATGCCTTCTGAAATGTTGTTCTATATTTTAAAAGATTATTCAGAGACATTTGTTCTCAATAATTGGTTAAAAAGGACAGTTTTGGGCTTTTATCACACTTAAAAATTGAAACACAAGCTTGGTGTATATTGAGGTATTTGGGCAATTTTGCAATAGTTAAAAATATATTAAGTTAATTGTGTTAGGAAACAAAAATCAAAAAGCATCTGTTTAAAACAGATCATTTCAAGACTGTTACGAATGTGATTATGATTGTGATTATGTTGATAAAGTATCAGAACATACCTTTTGGGGCTCCTATAGTTTATATAGTCACGTAGGAGCATCAAGTGATCCAGTGATTATGTTGATGGTTAACTGAATAATCACATGTGTACATTTTATAACAGTAAAGATTTTTGATATTATGCATTTAAATCCATAATACAAACATTTGTGTCATAATGGGGTTCGGCTTGAGTGCGTTTTCTCTCTTTAAATGGCACATAAAAACATAAAAGTAGTTCATGCACTAAAAGCATTCTTTTTGTGGAGAATGTTCAGACTGAAAACAACTATTTTCTGGTAAATGGAGAAACAACGTGAATCGATTAATCGAGTAAACGATTATAATCAAGTAATTATGTCTGCTCTAATTCCACAGCAGGGTTTTTGTGTACCTTTAAAACTATTCCTGTATTGCTGAAAAATAATCAAAGGCAATATTTTAGACTTAATGCGCTGAATTGTTTCTGAACTAATCTTTCTACGAATCCATGTCCATCAGCTGTGCATTTATTCTTGCTGTATCATTTAGTACAATAACTTTTTTTAGTCAGTGATGTGGACTAGCCTTGCTGTAAATATGCTGCACTTGGATAAATGTGGGCTCATTGGACACAAATCCCTGACGTGTGGGGAAAACAGTGAGTGTGAACTTCAAGAGGAGAAAAAAAAATCCCCAAACTTTCTAACTCAGCTGTGAAAGTGTGCATGATATAGGATGTAATTAATGGAAGGCTTGCTTGCATAAGCAAGTGGCAGCAAGTCGCAGCAGGCTACGTTTTTCCGCTGAAAAAGCATGAACGATGTCCGGCATTCATTGTTTATTCACTTATACAAAGTAACGATGATCCTGAGCTCGAGGCTTTTCCCCTCGCTCTCAAGCTCTTTCCACTCTCGAGTCACTGGAGTCCTGGACAGGTCTGTGCTTATTAAATCTCCCCCTGTTCTTGCTGAGATGTGCACAAACATGTGATACTTGAACTTTGTCCCCTTGGGCACCCAGACAAAGTTAACACCAGAAAAAGAAAATTTGATTAGCACTTGTTAATAAAGCTATAAGTAATTAAATTCAGAGTATTTAATTAATCTAACAATTGTTCTGACCAGTGAACAATAGCAAACCATAATGCCTTACTAGAGAAAAAAAAGATCAAATGGGATAGATTACGAATAAATAATAATCATTTGTGGGAAAAAAAATAATGCAAATGTTTATCATTCAGGCTATATTTCTTCCTTTAAGAGAAAGCGTTGGAAACATGTAAAGGACTCAGTATTCTTTAATACGTGAAAACACCACAGTGTGAAATTCTTTCCCTGCATTTAACCCATTCACCAAGTGAAGCAGAAGGCAGCCAGTAACACAGTGTATGGGGAGCAGTAGCAGTCCAGGGAATAGAACACACAACCTTCTGGTTACAGAGCCCTCTCCCTAACCACTAGGCCACTAGTTACCACTGCATATGGGAACTAGGCTGCTTCGGATTCGCTGTTTGCGATGGCTCAGAAACCAAGTCTGCCCTGTATCTGCCCTTACAGCCTATAGCAGTTTACCTCACCACCCCGACTCCCACCCACCGTGGCCTGAGTCTAAATACCGAGGGATAAAAGGAGATCGGAAAATGTTAGTGTAAAAATGAATTACAATTGCCATTGGTATAGAGCCACAGAAACTTCATGGGGAAAATTAAATATGAAATTGTAGGTGATGGCCCCTTTCTAAAATATGAATTGCCATCATGCAAATTGCTTGTGGGGCTGGGGGGATGGGGGAGCAGACAACAAACTCTGACAGTTGACCTTTTTGAAAGTGATCTCCCATTAACTAGCAAGCTTGGCGCCTCCAGCAGAAGCCAGTTACACTAAAAAAAACAGTTTTTTTTTTAAAAATGTCATGCTAATCTTGAGCTATACAAGAAAAAAAATCGTACGATGCAGGTCACCTAACCACTTCAAATTAAACTTTTTTTGTGAGGTACCAACATCATCTGCAAAAGGTTTGTAAGGCCTTCTTCTTGCTTAAACAGAGTGCAGCAATGCTTCTTTTTTATTGAAAACCACCGAAAAAGACTGTGAAAACATTTCCAAAGTGAAACACTCCTATGCAATCATGGATAAAGCCAATTTACCTGGTTTTGTCTTTTTCAATTACAACGTCGCTTCTGTCAGTCAGCATGTTGGCTCTTGTTTTGATCGTTGTTCTCTGTGTGAATTATGTGGGCTTTTAGATTTGTGTTTTATACATTTTTAAGATTTGTGTTTAAAAAAAGTTACTTTTATACATTTTTACATTATACATTTTATACATTACTTTTATACTAATTTACTTCTACTTATTCTTTTATTTTTATTTTATCAGAAATGTTCAGATTTGTGTTCAATTCAAAATGTAAATTACATTTAAAAGTACTTGTTTACTATGCATGTGACGTGTAAAGACCCGTGAATCTTGAATCTTGAAAATCTGTGGTCATTAGACGTGGTGTTCTGGGTGAGCTGGCCAGTAGAACCTTATTCACGCTGCTTCTTTCTACTGCTTGTTATTTGTTTTTCCAATCAAAGCATTTTCAATCTCCCAGCTGATGTCCATGTGTTGCCTTGACTCTGTCCCCTGTAAGAGCCTGCAGATATGTCTGCTGGATCTGAAGAATGACCGAAGAAAGCAGACAAGTTGGCGACATTTGGTGCTGACATTTCACTGAGAGTAGACGTCCAGCCTCGGCACTTATCTGGAGGGCTCAATTCCTTCAAAGCAGCTAAAGAGACTCCAATTGAGACAACAGCTTAGTTTATTGGGCACTACTAGCTCAATATTATTGATCCACACCGGCAAACGGTCAGCATGTGAATGAGGAGGAACTGCAGAGAGAGCGAGAGAGAGGCCGTTATCCCCATATTCAGTTTTACTGGTGGAGTGATTATGTATGATTACAGTGAAAGTGAGTGTTGAGCTTCAGACTTTTAATCTACATGACTTAATGACAGCAAACTGCTGATCAGACAATTGCTTTTAGATTTAAGCCGGTCAAACAGGCCTTGAATGGAAAAATCCTTTTTAGTGTAGTAAAAAGTCGTCAGTTTGATTATTTGTCCTTTTTTCTATTTTCAAAGTCATTTTAGGTGCAGAAAATGTGGTCACATTCGACACACTATGGCTCTGCACCTTCATCTAACCCGTTAAAGAGCTAATATCTTCCATCTTTCTTATAGTGCATTTTGCCTCCTAGGCGTGTGTCACATCCCCAGTCGGTGGCTGCTAGAGGCCACCATTGTTTAAGGGACTTTTAAGTTGAAACACTGGGTTGATTGACTCTTTATGTGCACATCAGCTGTTTTGTGTTTTGGTTAAGTGCAGTCCTTTGTTGGTTTTGTATTTAAGCTCCACAGTTTCACAGTTTAGATTTTCTGTTCACCCTCACAGTAGCTTTGGGTTTCGTTTGTTCGGGTTTCTTCTTGGTTTGAGTTCTGGCCATCATGCTTCCTTTGTTTTGAACATAAATAAAAGGGAACGAAAGGATGGAGGTCTGCGTCTGCGCCTCCTCTCTGAATGGGAACAGCCCAAACGTGACAGCGCTCATAATGTTTATGTGAAACTTCAGCAAGTCCAACTCAGTTTTTCAGTATTTGGCATATAAACCTGGATGTGTTTTTGTTCCATCTGTAAAGCATATCACATATTCCCCATTTTACTGAAATGTATTCTGCTAATTTCCCTGCTAATTGTAATTTGAGAACTCATCACAGGTGCCGGTGAATAATAAAAAAAAAGCTTGTGGATAGACAAGGACAAGATCAGATCTATTCAGTAACACTCTTTTAGGACTAATGTATTAGATAAGAAATGAGATATGAATTAATTTATATATATACACATACACTACCAGTCAAAAGACACAAAAGGTCTAGGCGCTGTGACCACATTACTCCAGTGCTGGCCACGTTACATTGGTGTTTCCTGGTAAAGTTTAGAGTGGGTTTTAAGATATTAATGTTAACTTATTAAGCCCTACATGGTCAAGCCACAGACTATTTTTGTGATTTGATGACTGTTTATATAAGACTGTTTATATGTTTATATAATCCTCAGGTCAAGGATTGCTAGTGGTTCCAAGAACAAACCTTAAATGGAAATGGGACTGTGCTTTTGCTACTAGTGCCCTGACTTTATGGAGTATTAGGCAGTCTGATTCTTTTGCTTCGTTTAAAAGGCGATTAAAGACATTTTTTACTCTTTAGCTTTTAAATAATCCAGTGAAGTGAGACACTGTGCATAGTACTGCATGTTTATTGTTGTGTTGTTGCCATTGATGCGTGTTTTATGTAATTGCTATTGTACAGCACTTTTGACTGGTATATATATATATTTAATAGGACTGGAAAAGTTAATGCTTTATTATCGCATAAATGCATTATTTACTTAACACCGGCAATTCTTTTATTAAAAATCCTTTTATTTTGAAAGTTTGGTTGGGTATGCGCATCTCAGCTGCATCTCTGGCAGATATAGTAGTAGTATAGTATTCAAAGTCACTGCACAAAATCTAGTGAAGCTGTAGTCAGTCTCCTGTCATTAAATTATGATAATGATTTTCACCTTGGCCAAAACTAATATTTAAGATTTTGCATATTTCTGGTGTTTATTATGACGCTTAGTCAAACGTGCCAGTCATAACAGTCAGTAAGGCACTGTTTAACTATAGGCTGCTGTATCTCCAGACCCGGATGAGGCCTAGACTATCAGAAGGTAATTCTCCATTCACATTCAGTAGGCTTCATCTATGTCTGGGAAACAGGCACTTGTACAATACTTGCTGAATACTGAACTCACCTGACTTAACAACATTAATCATAATCCCAGTACCTGAAAATCCAAGGTCAGGTAGACTTCCCATTATAGATGGACTAAAAGATCAAAGGTTCCTTGGTTAAGAAAGCACAATCTCTCCTTAGACACAATGAGATACATCTGAAGAGCCTGCTCTGGAGCATGCAGATGTAGTAACTGGCTCTAACGGAATAGCTCTTTGCATTTAAATGGCACATTAGCACAGAACGATTTACCTCGTTTTCTCTTCAAGATTGGGCTGAGCGTTTGCGGGATGGTGGTGGCGTCTTTGATGTGGAGGTGTAATAATAAGACAAGATTTCGCAGTTTGCGTGAATATATTAGCAGAATCAGAGAAGGACTTAATAAGCACTAATAGTGGGCTTAACTTGATGTCTAAACACGAGCAGGAAAGCTTGGAATGCGCTAGCGTGTTTTTTTCCCCTTCGTGATATTTTAATGAGCTCCTTTCGCCTAGCGTGGGGACATACAATGAGCATGTGCGCGTTTGATGTTTCCCAGCGGAACTCAAAGCTTCGCTTCGTCTGTCAGGCTGCTTCAGCGTAAGCTAGATTGCTACCTCCCTGCTTAATGGTGTCAGATCCATTGTAATTTGCAACACTTGTCAAGTCAAAGCCAGCGAGCCAAGCGCGGCACTTCTTACATGGTGTTGGCGAACCACATAAGGCTGAGAGGCAGATCAAATTAAAGAACTGGCTAAATCATTATAAACAACTGGAGTACTGTATCTTTCGGGGGTAGGCGATATGATGCTTTGATATCACCTTGCACGGTTTGATAAGTAATGCAACACTTTTCTAAGCATTTTCTAAGCACTACATGTTTAAAAGTTTGTAGACAACTGCTCATCCAGTAATTTCCTTTGAAATCAAGGGTGTTAACAGTGAAAAATATCAGAGTATTCACTTTCAACTTACCCAAAGGTATTGGCTAAAGCTAAATCACTTCAGAGGACGCAGTTCCAGTACTGGGGGGTGTACACTAGAGCTTTAATTGGGGCTAAAACTTTGGTCCAGGCCCTAGTACAGATTCAGAATGGTGTCTATGCCCAAGGCAGTCCAGACAAAATTCTGGCTGAAATGTGAGCCTGACTTAAGACTGATTCACAGTTTATTTCCCATTTTCTCCCAACTGTGGACCTAGTGGCTCTTGGAGCACGGGTGAGTGAATCCAGTCTTCCAAATTATGGTAATTATATACAGGGTAATAGAATAAAGTAAAGAAGAGGGTAATGAAAGAAGATGAAATTACAGGGTGAAATCTGTGAAATTGGGCTGTGAGAACCTTAAAGTGAGTTTTGAACATAAAGTCCAGACAGCACTGGGTGCATCATAATGTAGCTAAACTCCCTCTTTTGAATTAATGTGTAAATATTTTGGACACTCAGTGTATCATGGGTTCAATTAATACATGAAGAGCACCGAACAAATGTTTCTTTAAAACTTGTCTTTTAAGCTGCTGTTGCTAAAGTGGGAGTTTGAATGATCCCCAATTCCTGGAGAGCTTTGGTCCTGTTCAATTAGATGTAGTGATGCACAAAAATGGAACAATGAAGAAAATAGATATTGCAAAGCTAAGCCTTCAGTTCCAGCTTGAATGTCAAAACTAAAACAAAAGTTAAGAAAAGAAAAAATAGCATTTTTACTAATTTCTGCCAGCAAGCTGGTGTGACTGTAAAAAGTATGTTAATGCTGAATGTATGGCACAGTACAGTCGTGGCCAAAAGTTTTGAGAATGACACAAATATTAGTTTTCACAAAGTTTGGTGCTAAACTGCGTGCTGGAAAATGCATTGTTCTTCACCAAACTGTTGTTGGATTGTTGGAAGAAGTTGCTGTCGGAGGGTGTTTTGGTACCAGTCTTTATTCATGGCTGTGTTTTTGGGCAAAATTGTTAGTGAGCCCACTCCCTTGGATGAGAAGCAACCCCACACATG